>JANHGN010007737.1:33075-45676 GCA_024605025.1 Megaceryle maxima | reverse complement strand
CGTCTGCTGTGGGGCCCAGGTTGGGACCCCCCAGTTCCTGCTCCACAGCATCAGTGGTGATGGTGATGGAATTAGCATCAGGGGGGTTGGGTTCAATACTGGTTTTGTATATATTTGTACATATTCTATTTTATTATTATCATTAAAGCTGTTCTAGTTTCCTTTTCTATTCACTAAGACTCTCTCCCTTCTCTTCCCCTTTGGGGAGGGAGGGGGGTTAACAGACAGTGTCTGTTATCGGTTTAAGGGGCTGGCCTGAACCTAAACCGTGACACATTCCTATATGTAATACTGGTAAACTCCTCTAGGACTTTCCTAACTTAAAAGTATTTTTTTAAGCATGAGCTATTATCACTTGCATCTTCTAGCACAGCCACATATTCTGAGAAAATGACAGAATATACTTTAAAGTAGGCATTTATATAGTTCAAGAACTGTACAAATGAAGTCAAAATGTCCTCAAACATCAATAAAACACAAATAATTTCTTGGTGAATTCTGCTTTTCAGCAGTATCTGGGAATAGCTCACCTGTAACAGCCAGAAGGAGCTGGGAAATGTTGCACATGTAGGAATCATTTCTGGATAAGAAGGACAAACAGATGTGACCTGGAAAGCTTTGAAGGGAGAACTTCCTCTCACAGCATGCTGTTCTCTCACAATGTTTTTAGGCAGAAAGAGAATACAACTGTTGCTCCATCCTTTTAAATGCTTTTTCTGCATTCACTTGGCCTGTGTTGTTCTGGGATTACAGATGTGCTGGCCCTTTAAACAGGGCACCAAAAAAAAAAAAAAAAAAAAAAGACCAGGGCATTCATGGTTTTCCTTACAAAAGCACAGACCCCACAGATGTCAGGGACAAACTGGCTTGGAAATACATTAGTGTTTTCTGGAGTGACAGTATAAATAATGTTGGGTTTGGGTTTTTTGTTGTTTGTTTGTTTGTTTTTTCAAATATTTGTCCAACTGTGTGCACTATCAGCAGGTCTCTGACATATACTGATTATTTCTATTAACATATCAACTTTCCCATTCAATGAGGTAACACAGTTAGGACACAAACAAAACAATACTTTCAGTTGAGGAGAGTCTGGAAAGTTCTCTAAATGGGAAAAAGCTAAAATGTCTCCCAGTTTATCTGGAATAACAACAGTAACATCAAATTTGATGGACCAGTAAAGCACTGATGGAATATAATAAGTACAGTGTTTACTGTCTAAGAAGAGAACACAAGATTTGAGTATGTTTAAACAGGTCAGCTCTTTGGGAGTCTATTTCCCAGTCTGTATTTTGTTAGCATACCTGGGAGTTCAGGTAGCTGTGGGTGTTACATGGTGCTACACACAATCAGAATAATTGTTTGGCTTTTTGTGGGAAGCTATGTCTACCTTCTGAGGACCAGAATAAACTCCATCAGTAAAGAAGTCTGCAGCCATGAGGACCAAACCCTTCTGCAGCAGTCCAAAGCAGACAGCAAGCTGGTGCAGAGACCAGCAAAGATCACAAAGACAGCAAAGCAAGTTCAATAGTAACACTGGGATGGTGTTGCAAATGCAAAGGAGCACAGCTTCTTGAATTCGAGAACCAAATTTTATGAGCATGATCTTATTTCTGAACTGATGTGGCAGATGTGACTGTGTCTGTGGCAGTTTACTGCTCCTCATTGCACAGGGTAGAAATAGCAACCAGTGGTCCAAGCAAATCTCAGCCCTGTGGGGTCAATGGCTAAATAATTGTTTTGAGAGGTCGAGCTGCTCTGCAAGATTAACTGCCTGTTGTTTTGCAGTTTTGCTTCCCACTTTGTTGACAGGCACTGGTCTTCTTATTTATTCTTACTATTACGCTCTAGTGTCAAATCTCTACTTTCCTTGTGTTACTAGTACTTTCCATGACATAGGAAGAAACAATCTGAAGATGTGCAATTACAAAACACTTTCATGTTCAGTGTAAACTTTTTAGAGAATCCAAAATATGGCTGAGATTTATGTATTTTATATGGACATTTCCATAAGACACATAGAGATAAACTTTAAAATATTAGTATTCTGAATCTTAATTTTCTGACCAAGACAACTTCCTTACTGATGTGAATAGATATAAGCAGACTAATGTTTAATAAGTTTCCAGCACCACTTAAGTATCAGTTGAGCAATTCCTAGTTTTTAAAGTATGACTGGACCATCACTTGCATCTAGACTGTCATCCTGAATAACACGATACACAACCCATAATTTCTTGAGTACAGGAAATTATGCATGCTTATTTTCTAGGTAAACTTTATATAGTCCATTAACTTGTGATTTAAGTAGAAAATATGTTTTACTGTCCAATCCGATGTCAGTATTGATGTTGGAAATCAAAGGGGAAATGAATCTAAATAACCACATAAATAATCAGCAAAAGCATAAATTCTACTTAAAGAAAGGTAGAATTCCTCATGGCGTATTTTTTATTATCTATTTGCTACCTAATATTGACTTACAGCACTGAATACATGCCACAGCAATGATGTGAAAGCATCAGAGCTCATTTTCCCACAGCAAGATTTGGTGATGCTACTTTTGCCATCATTGCAGGTAGTCATTGAAAAATGTCACTGGCCTTGCAGATGGTATGCAAAGAAGGTGGCTTTCAGTTCTGCTCTCACAAGAGGACACAAAAAGGAACAGAACTATGCACTTACACTCTTCTTCATTATATTAGTTGTGCAGGAGGAATTTGAAATGCATAAATATCCATCAAATTACTGGGCCAAATACATTTGTGGTGCTTACAGACGTAAATATCTTGGAAGCTGCAGATAAATTAGCTGGCAAGTGAAATAACAGTGGTGGAGAATACAAGTAGAATACTACAACATGCTTGAGGGAAGGAGCTCAATGGTTACAACACACATCTTTAGAAAGAAGGTTGATACAGGGAACATTATCAAGAAAACATAATTATGGATAATTATGGCCTGTGCTGATCCAGACATCCTATAGGCAGCCTGCACTGTCAGTACTTCTACAGAAACTGAACTAACAACACTTACCAGGTACTAAGGGAAAAACGAATAGGACTCTTTGTCCTACTTCAGATGAATCCCACCTCCTCTCATTGTACAGCACCCACCTTCTATGAGAACAATGAACATCATATTAGAGTTTTGACCATAAGAATCAACATATTTAGCCTCTCAAGTCAGGATTTTGTAATCATGGATTCCTAAATTAGCAACAGGTCTCACTAAGCTACATATGCCATATAATTCTCTTATGAGAAACTCTTCTTCCAGCAAATACAAAACCAACATGAGATTTTCCATTTACTGCCAAGGAGCAGAGTAAATAAGCAATGCATCCTTAAGTGAATCATATTTACTCAGTATGTCTGGATTTTACAACAAAAGCAGTTAAATTGCACAGAAGAGTAATACACAATGATGAAATAGTGTCAAAGATATATCTAGTGATAATGCCTACAAAAAGTGTCTTGATATGTCAGTAAATAAGGAAGGCCAGCATGTCTATATAAAGTTCTATCAAATGACAAAAGGTTATACATCGGTTAAGATCTGCATATCTCTCTACATTGTCACCATGCACCCTAAACAAAAAACGTGATTAAAGCAACTGAATGTAATCTATTACAAGGGAATCAGGAAAATAATTTTTAAAATACCTGATGGAACAGTGGACAATTTTAATTTGTTTGGATGATAAACATACAGCATTGGGTATGCTATTTCACCACAATTTATGTCAACCAAATTATGTAGCATGGCAGTTTTAATGTAAACTTGACCAAACTAAGAAGGTCACACCAGAGCTGTACATCACTCAAACCTAGGTAAACTGTAATAGAAGTCAATGGATTTGTCAGGAGTATTCTGAGTTGAAAAACTAAACAGTCAATTATATGACTGAAGGAAAAAAACCTGCAATAGCCCTTAGTAACACATCATGTCGTATCTTTGACACAGCTTACAAGGATACCTCAGGATCATTTAGATTTCTCCTGAACATTTAAAATTTATTTTAAACACCATTTCAGAGAGCAAAGCATTTTAAAGTTATCAGATTGCAGCACTGATTTTATGTAATGATAAAACACTGTTAAACCATGCTAATAAAGAAGATATTTAGATAGACGTTATAATATTTTCAGAAGAATACTCTTGTAAGTAAAGAGAATCACAGATGAGTATCTGCAGAGGCAGATTACAGAAAACTGTTATCCCTCCTGAATGACTGAGATTCTTTTTAACAATAGACTGTAGCCTACTTACTTTATTTGACTGAAACTTTTTAACTGCTTGACATTTTAATTTCTTCAGAAAATTTTATTTTATATCTCTATTTTAGCAAGACTGAAAAATATTTTCTTCACCTGTATCATACAAGACCAGTAACACAATACAATGCTTGCCATTTGGTGTTAAATTACTGGAAGTATTTACTTGCTATTTAAAGTACACTTAATTTAGTACTTCATTTGATTGATTTAGTGGAAAAGCATAATGTCCAAAAGCTGAAACAAAATAAATATTAAAAAAGGGCACATTTTAAAGTAAGTTTATTTAACCAGGCAAACGAGTTACCAGAATAAATACTGATTTTTCCTTCCTGAGTTTTCCAAGATTAAATTATCTTTCTGTGAGGGATATTTCAATTATCCATAAATTATTGGTTCAAAGTTTAAGTATATAAAAAAGCCACCAGTAAATGGTGGGGCAAGATGATGTAACAGACTGTTTTTACTTTACCCCTGTCCTACTATCTATGAAGAGAGATATGTCCCTTTTGTCCCATGATCTTGGAATATTTACTCATTTGAGATTCAGCTGTATTGCTTCACACCTATGAATCATGACTGTATCACAGAGACAGCACAACTCAGAAATTACTCAACACATCAGATGCACATCAGCTGAACTCTTAATCTCACTGAAAATCCTTGTTTGTAGACTGCTTCCAGGTTTCACTGAATGTTCACGACATCATAAAGATTTGTACTTTTCCTTATGTACTTAAGGAGAGTAAGAATTTTAAATACTGTGGACATATAAACATAGATCTTAATTTCAGCTCCCCTCCACACTTTCAGGTATGGTCTCATGCCTATTGATATTAAACTTGGGGTTTTTTAGATCACTGGAGTATACTGCACACTAGCATTCAGGAAATATAACTCAGTCTGTTCCTCTTTAGGAAAAAAAAAAAAAAAAAAAAGAAGATAAGACCTGTTAGGCATTAAGGAATGCAATTCAACCATCATATTCTGTTTTGCTGAGTTTAAGCATTTCTGGTTTCTCTCTAGTTTGAGGTACAATTGCAGGCATTAATTTTAGTGATACTGCTTCTTTAAGTGAGAACTTTGGTAGCAGGCAGTTACATAGACTAGCCACATTAGCAAGAATGTGATAAAAGCATTCTGGTTCTCTATTTATGTGTTTCTAATTTGATCCTGCAGCTTCATTTGCACTGCAAATTTTCCAGTACTAGGTATGTTCTTCCTGGTAGCGTATACATCTCTTCTGTCATATCCTGATTTCTTCTTCATATAACTGATACATCACCTAACAGCCTTTTTTTTTTTTTTCCCTCCAAAAACAGATGTCAATTTGATATCATGCAAGATCTCTCTTACAGTGGGTAATGTCCAACCAAGGCAACATTGCAGACCTTTTATGCTGTCATCATGTCTAATGAATTACTTTCAAGTTGAGAAACCAGACTCAAAAGAACCTCATGAGACAGAAAAGCAAAATATGCTTGAGGATCTAGTCCATTAGTTATTCTATTAACTTGGCAGAAAACACTCTCATATACATTAGTAAGAAAATAGTCTAAAAATATAGTACTGCCTCAGAAATATCATAGGGTTACATGAAATATCACCAGATGGCACTATTAACATAGTCTTTAAGCTCTCAAGCATGTGAGCAAGTTTTTAGCCTTAAAGAAAGCATAGTTTTCTTGTCCTGGTTGTGAGGTACATGGAAGAAGCTATTGCAAACAGCAGATTCTCATTACAGCCTGAGGGACAAAGTCCCTCCCAGAGAATTAAGCCATAGGAAAGAGACAGACTATGACTCCTGGGTGCAAATCTTAATGTAGTTTACAGATCCCTCAAGGGAGTTGTGCTTGCAAGACTTCCCTGAGCTTACTGAGGACCACAGAGCTCTTCTCTGAGCCTCTCCATGCGGACAACTGCTGTCTTCAAAGGCATGGTCTGTTGTCAAGGAGCACCTGTGACAGCAGGGTTGAACTACCATGTATGCTAGTGCAGCTGTAATATGAATAAAATTAATATGATAAAACTCAAGTTAACTACACACACTTTCCTTCCCTGTGTCTCCTAGGAGAGACAATATTCTTTTCATTCTGAATATAAAGTTCTGACAGTGACAGAGAAGGTATATGAAACCCTTCTAATTTTACCCTACTTTTGAAGTGATCAGTGGTGTACAGCAAACCTTCCCTTAAAGTGACATAACCTGGCACTGCCATTTAGTGTACAGGCAATTAATGTACTTTTAAATTAAATTTGGAAGAGATTCTGAAAATTATATATCTTGCTCTTTGCATCTCTTGCATAATGAGTCCTAAATTATTCTGTTTAGGCAGATCATAGAATCATAGACTCATCTAGGTTAGAAAAGACCTCCAAGATCATTAAGTCTAATCATTAACCCTACTCTACATGTCCACTGCTAAACCACATTTCCTAACCATATCTACATGACTTCTAAATACCTCCAGCAATGATGATTCAACCACTTCCTTGGGCAGCCTGTTCCAATGCTTGACAATCCTTTCAGTGACAGAAATTTAAAGAGCTAAACATGTTCAATTACAGGGTGTAATGACAGTATTTCAGAAAACTTTGATTTCTATCTTAAGCAATGTTCATGCCTGTTTTAAAATTCCATAACCCTGAATCAGAAACATTCAAGAGGAAAACTTCAACGATTATCCTGAAAGTACAGTTGACTGATGCTCTCCGCCTCTTAAAACACCTTTGCACAGTGGACTCCTCAGAAAGATACTCCTCAGACATCAAGTTTTGAAAACATTATTTTAAATCTAAATTCCTGTATACAGTAATGAAGATATTCCATATCTCTATGGAACACTGGCCACTAGTTTCCCAAAAACCATCATACAAAAATATCAAGTTACCACCTCTGACTGGGAATTATTCTACATACTTCAGATTAGTATAGAAGTCCTGAATCTTCTGACAATCCTCTCAGAGAATGTGCTGAGGAGTATAATGAATAACTCTTTGCATTAGAAAGATTCACAGGACTTTGATCAGTGTCCCAGGAAGCATCAGGTCACAAAGAACTGTACAAGCTGTTGAGGGTCAACTATCATCAGTCTATGTGTAAGCGCTGCTGGTTTTGATTACCAAGTCAACCACAGCAGAATATACTCAGTAATAGCCTTCATATCTGATGTGCTAACTAGGAGTTTAGTTATTTAATTTGTATTGAAGTAATTGTAAGATTTTTTACCTACCAATCTAATTCTACAGAAAATTAAATCAAGCCAAAGTATCTTGATAAAAGAGACTGTAATGACTTACAAGTTAATGGTTCATTTTCTTGCTGGTTTCATAAGAGAAGCTCAGAACTCATCTGAAACTAGCTGGAAATATTTCTGTATATTAAAAAGCTGAGTCAACAGCCATGTGCATTTTGAATTAAAGGACATAATACTTCTGTAATCTTTCTTTTCCATTCCATAGTCAGCCTACGAGTTAAATTACTGAGAATTAAACAGACAAAATATTAAAAACTCCTGAACCTCCCTATCTTCTCCTTCTCCCTCCATTAAAACAGTCCAGTGATTTTATTATATTTGGTGTTGGACCTACAACATTTTATTGTACATATCACACTGAGAATACACAAACCTGTGCAAAGAATCCTGAGGAGTATGTAAGGCACATGACATGTAGAGTTCCTGATCTCTGCATGAACTAGGCACTTAAAGAGATTGCAAACCACTGGAGCAAAGTACTAATCTCAGACATCCCAAGAAACTGAAGCCAAGGTGAAAGCTATGCTTTGTCAGAAAATGCAAAAGCCTCTCAAGAACTTCTTCTACATGTCAGTGCTTTATATGTCCTAGCCAGGCAATCAATTTCACAATGCCACATAGTCCAGACTAAATACAATAAACAAGACACAGCTGGCCACAACAGTGCTCCCATAAATCAATATTCTCGGAGATGACGAGCAAGCCTGTGAAGCTGACAGAGTAGCTTGTATCAACCAGGACAGAGTTCATACGATACAGACCCTAAAATACGGCAGAGATCCTCATTTACACCTCAGTTCTAATCCCTGCTTGCCCTGCACCAGTCTTATTCTATATTGGATAGGAATTACTGTTCCTTACTGCCCTATCCTCTTTATTGTTTTCTAACCACTTACCCATGATCTGCATAGGCTTCCATTCTATCCCAAATTCAAAGTCACATCACAGACTCCTCATGTTGCCAGTTTCAGCCACTAGATGCTGTTGACAAGGTTTTTGAAACAGTGCATTTCTGTTTCTTTGATCTGGACCATAATTTAACCTGATCATGATATTCAACTCTACTCTTGACACTTGCCTCAGTCTGACCATTAAAACTGACTATGTATACTGCCCACAGAGATTTCCGAGGTAATTCAGTTATTTAACTTTTGGGACAATACCAGAGATTCTGTTTCTTGCTGTATTCTGCTTTCCTCTGTATTCTGACATTTTTTATTAGATGTTTGTGTAGATAAGTACCTCTGTAAAAGACCTTTGAAGAGCAAAATAAAGCCAATTGTTTTATAGAAGCACACGGCAGTCTGATCTGTAAGATACATAGATGTCTGGTTTAAACAAAGTTTGAAAAGAAACAGAGACCACTAAAAATGGGAGCTGCCTTTCAATACAAAATAGAATTTGTATGTGGGTCACATCATCCAGCTGCTGAAAGATCTAAGATTTCGATGTAATTATAATAAAGTTGTTTTTAACACATGGAAACTTCTGGGGCAAAAGAGCACAGGCTGCTTATGCCTTTACTTAAGAACTGTACTTTTAACCTGATGGCTGGACATTATCTATGTTTTTCCTGTGGAGTGCTTAAAACTACTTAATATTTCACTGTTTGCAATGGACAAGTCACTCCATTCCTAACAAATGTCATTCCTTTATGGTACTGGACACCTCACACTTCCCACCACTGCTATACAAGTTTTCATCTGGGATAACAGAGGCATGTTCATTTCTAAACTCCTTAAAATTAGACAGCTAAGAACTGCAGTTTATGGCCAACCCTTCAGGTGGCTCAGTCCTGTTGCAAGTCATGGGCTTTTGAACCTCAGCTGCAGTTCATTGGAGCCAAGGAACCCTGTCTTCACTCAGCATCTTACTGCAAAGAGCTAAGCATCGTGTGGTATGCAGCTCAGAGATTTCAGATTGTTCATTTACCTAACTGTGAATTCCTATTTGTGAGTCAGAACTGTTCAGCTTGAAAGCCACTGTAATTAAGCTGACATGCCATTCAGTGACCTTGGCATAATCCTAATGAGATCTAAGTCACAGACAACAATTACTGGAAAAATAGAGGTATGGTTCAAACAAAGTGGAAAGTACTAACATTTTCCGTGAGTAAGATCAATGTACTTTACAGCAGTGAAACAATAATGAACTGCTTTATCAGCTCAGTCCCTTTACAACCACAAAAAGTGTCTTGTACCTGGATAGCACATCTGGCAACAGAATCTGGCAAACAAATTACTCTAGGAAATTAACTGGCTGCAAACTAAAGCCTTTAGAGCATTTCTTTAAGCAGACGAAATGCAGGCATGCCTCTTAAAAAAATTCAGCAATCAATACTACTTTACAGTCAGCTGAGTTTCATGATTACCTTTGTACACTGGCATATGAGGAAAAGCCACTTATCCATTTGCTGTTATTCCCATTGATGGTCCCCTGCTCAAAGTGAGAAGCCAGTTCTGTTCTCTGAGACATGATCAGCCCTTGAAACACAAAGGTATTTTCTTCTACTTACAACTAACTGAAAAATGCATTTTAAAAAAAGGTTATCATTTCATGGCTTTGTACAGCCATGTACAGGTCTCATTAGGGGTTGGAAGGGGCCTTTGGAGATCATCTAATCCAGTCACACTGACAGAGCAGGAACATCCAGGGCAGGCCACACAGGACTATATCCAAGCAAGTTTTGAAAGTCTCAGAGATTCCACAACCTCCCTGGGCAGCCTGTTCCAGTGCTCTGCCACTCTCACAGTAAAGAAATTTTTCCTCAAGCTGAGGTGGAACTTCCTGTATTCCACTTTGTGACCATTACCCCTCATCCTACCACAGGGCACCACTGAATAGAGACTGGCCCCTTCTACTTGACACCCCCCTTCACATATTTGTAAACAGTAATAAGATCTCCTCTCAGTCCTCTCTTCTCCAGGCTAAACAGCCTCAGGACTCTCAGCCTTTCCTCATAAGAGAGATGTTTCAGTCCATTAATCATCTTTGTAGCTCTCCATTGGACTCTCTCTAGTATTTCCCTGTGCCTCTTGAACTGGGGAGAGCAGAACTGAACACAATATCCAGATGTGGTTTCACAAGTACAGAGTAGAGGGGTAGGACAACCTCCTTCAACCTGCTGGACACACTTTTCTTTATGCACCCCAGGATACCATTGGCCTTCCTGGCCACAAGGCCACATTGCTGTCCCATGGAGAACTTACTGTCCACCAGAACTCCAAGGTCCTTTTCTGTGGAGCTACTTTCCAGCAGATCTACCCCTAACCTGTACTGGTACATGGTGTTGTTCCTCCCCAGGCGTAGGACTCTAAACTTATCCTTGTTGAATTTCATTTGGTTCCCCTTTGCCAAGCTCTCCAGTCTGTCCAGGTCTCACTGGATGGCAGCATCAGCCACTCCTCCCAGCTCTGTATCATCAACAAACTTGTTGAGGGTACAGTCTATCCCTTCATCCAGGTCATTGATGAAGACATTGAATAAAACTGGGCCCAGTACTGAGGTGGAACAGTGCTAGCTGCAGGTCACCAACTGGACTCTGTGCCACTGATAATGACCCTCTGAGCTCTATTATTTAGTCAGTTCTCAACCCATCTCACCATCCCTTCTTCTAACCCACATTTCCCATGAGGATGTTAAGGGAGACAGTATCAAGGTAGACAACATCCACTGCTCTCCCTGCATCTACCCATTCAGTCACAACATCATAGAAGGCTATCAGATTAGTTAAACATGTCTTCCCTTTAGTAAATCCATGCTGGCTACTCTTGACAACCTTCTTTTCTTCCATGTGCTGAGATATGACCTCCAGAATGTGCTGTGGTGAGGCTCACTGGTCTGTAATTAACAGGGTCTTCTTGCCCTTTTTGAATACTGGAGTGACATTGGCTTTCCTTACCTGTTCTCTACAATCTTTCAAAAATGATGGAGAGTGGTAGAGCAACAACATCAGCCAGCTCTCTCAGCACTTGTGGGTTCAGCCCATTGGGGCCCATGGATTTGTGTGTGTTCAGTTTACGCAAGGTATTTCTAACCCAATCCTCATCAACTATTGGAGAGTGTTCCTCCCTGCAGGCTTTCTCTCTTAATTCCAGGGTCTGGGATTCCTGAGGACTGGTCTCAGCAGTGAAGACTGAAGCAAATAAGGAATTCAGTAACTCCATCTTCTCTGCATCCTCTGGCAGCACAGCTTGCACATCATTCAGCAGTGGGCCCATGTTCACCCTAGTCTTCCTTTTACCATTGATGTCTTTGAAGAAGCCCTTCTTACTTTCTTTTTCTTCCTTTGCCAGTTAATTCCAAGAAGGCCTTGGCTTTCCTTATTACATTCCTACACACCCTGACAGCATTCCTATAATTCTCCCAAATGACCAGTCCCTTTTTCCATGCACTGTGAACTTCTCTCTTCCACATGAGTCTATCCAGCATCTGCCTGATCATCCATGCTGGACTCCTGCTCCTCTACTTGATTTTTTTACTTAAAGGAAGGCACGTATCTTTTGCTTAGAGGAAGTGATGTTTGAATATCAACCAACTCGCTTGGGTCCCCTACTTTCTAGAGTCTTAGCCTAAGAGATTCCTCTAGGTAGGTCTTTGAAGAGGATAAAGTTAGCTCTTCTGAAGTACAGGGTTGCAATCCTACTTACTGACCTACTTCTTCCTCATATGATACTAAATTCTACCATGTCATGATCACTACTGACAAGGCTGACCCCAACCTTCACATCCCCAACCAGACCTTCTTTGTCCATTAATCCAAGGCACCCCTCCTTGTTCGCTCTTCCACCACCTGAGTCAGAAAGTTATCATCAAAGCATTGCAAGAGCCTTCTAGACTGAGTATGCCTTGCTGTGTGTCCTCTCCAACAAATATCAGGGTGACTGCAGTCTACCCATGAGCACCAGGGCATGTGATCTTGAGGCGACTTCCAGCTGTTCATGGAAGGCTTCATTGACATCATCTTGCTGGTATGGTGGTCTGTAGTAGACACCCACAATAGCTTCACCCATATTTGTGTGCCCCTTAATTCTTACCCATAAAAGTCCAACACCTTCTTCATTTCCCTCT
>JANHGN010007737.1:18910-32975 GCA_024605025.1 Megaceryle maxima | reverse complement strand
ATGCTGAGCTTTCCTGGATACATGACAGAATAGATCCAAATACCATGATTAATCCATTATTACTGTTATGGACTGCATAGAATTTCACAAGAACTGTGAAGAGAAATCTTTACAATTGATAAAAAAAAAAATTATTTTGTTCCATCTATAAATGTCAAAACCTGGGGAAAAGAAAATATAAATTGCAGGCATGCATAAAAGAAATAAAGCCAAAACTGGTGTATTGTCCTCATCACATATGATGTAAAGCCTGCTAGCTTTATTTTCTTCTTTTCCTTGTGACAGCAGGTCAAAGTCATACCACACACCCATGTCCTTCCTCCCCATCCTCCAGAGAAGCAAGCATCGGCATCAGCAAGAAACACTCCAGGCAGATTGTCTAAGAAACACACCACAGCACTCTGCCACCAGCATGGTCTGTTACAGATATGTTCTACATCTGTACAGTCCCAGACATGCTCTCTATATCCACACCTGAGACATGATTCCCCTTTTACATCTAAAACGGAATATGCAGCTGCCTCTCTCTGCTGCATCTTGTGTTGTGTGCTTTGAGCCACTGAAGGCCTCCTGCTTCTCAGATATATTACATATTGCTAAAGCAAAAAAAACATTATGTCAAGGCCAGAGAGACAGATAACCAACTAGCTTTTATCATTTTCTGGGAATATAAATAGAGCACAGTTTTGTTTCATTCTCCTTCCTTTATAAAGACTGCATTTTTACTGCAATAACTTCTGATGGCTTTTCATCCTTACCAAAGCAGTGAATTCCTATCTTTTATTCCTCTTCAAAAACTCCTAACATCTTTGACCTAAAATTCTAACAGAACTGCACAGTCATGAAAATCTCCAGGGTCTGGATGACTACAGTCCTCCTTCCTATAAGCAATCAAGATTTCTCCTTATTCAGTTCATTTCATTCTTCTCTGTCTCCCTCAGGTTTAGAGATTGGCCAGGTATATGGTTTCATTGCTGTCCAGATACCATTTTTGCTTGATGGTAATGGAGATTCTGTCACACCAGCAAACAGCATAGTGGTGAAACACTGGAAGAGGCTGCCCAGTGAAGTGGTGGGGTCACCACCCCTGGAGGTGTTCAAAAAATGGGTAAATATGGGACTTCAGGACATGGCTTTGTGGTCATGATAATATTGGGCTGATGTTCTTAGAGATCCTTTCTCACCTTAATGATTCTATGATTCTATCAACTAGAAGGATACTAACATTTTAACCTTAGTTCATTTGCAAAAAATCTTAGTTCTTACATAGTAGGAAAAATAAAATACACAAGTACTAGTATGATGAAAGAAGTATAAGAACTATAGTGAACAGAATCTGCTATGGTGAGTTCATTTTTGCTGTCTTCTAAACCTTGCAAAGACTATCTGCAACATGTGACCACTATGCATCTTGCACTGAAAAGCATAAAAAAAGCGAGAAAAATTGCCTCCAGAGATTCCCACTGTGAGCAGTTAAAGGATGAGGGGAGAAATTGAGTTCCAAAGAGGCCATCACCATTTTTCAAGATGGATGGTGATTCAGACTAGGTATTCAAGATTAGTGTTGCATCCAGCATCCCTGCAGCAACTTTTGACAACCAGAAACTGAAGTAGCAGACCTCTGCCTTCAGAGGAAATGTCAGCTCTCACAGATAATGCATAACAGCTTTTGAGAACTTATCAAAAAACAGATCAACAATCTTGCAGATGGCCTGCTTTTAATTTGGAACCAAACTCTCTATTGATGCAAAATTCTATGTTCCCAACCCAGGCCTCACAGAGATTCATTTTGCTGAGTTTAACAGTCTGAGTTCAACTGGTGATATCCTGTATATTTTCAATCATTCTGACAGCAGAGCTATCAATTGATAATGATTTCTACATTATTAACTCAATCTGTATGTCTCCTTCCTTGACAAGTTATGTGATAATGGACCTGCTTCAATGGTGCAGACATAAAATCAGTGTCACAACTTAGCAGCTCCCCTTGTTAATTTACACAATGTATTTAGACCACATTTTACAGGCATTCAAAAGCCAAGAGCCCTTGTGAGTCTGTCAGAGCTAAGCAGCCTTGCTTCAGTGTCTCATTTTTAAAAAAAGGATTCTCAATAGTCTCATTAGTCATAATGTAAATATTCCTTAATTCAGTTTATGGATAGCCCACTCCTTTAAACAAACCAAGCAGACCTCATGTTCAGGCCATCTACCAACTTCTGTAACAGATTACCATCAAATACCTTATGCAAGGTTCAACAAATATGTCTGAATCACTTGGAAAGTGTAAGATCACAGGACTGAAGCTTTCTCATACCAGTTATGTAAAGCCACTGGAAAGAAATCCATGCATTTTTGCAAGCAGGCAAAGCAGGCTTTCAGTGGAACAAAAGATGCCTTGTCTTTTTCTATTGTGTGACAACTCCTAATTACAATCAATTTTTTTTTTTTTTTTTTTTTAATTGTCGGTCCAGATAAGCTTGTTTGCATAGCTCTGCTTTCTTAAAACAGAAATCTGAACATTACTAGGACAATACATCCATTGGCAGTAAAACAGACCTTGAAGAACAGTGGCATTGCTGGATATTTATACCTGATTAACCTTAGAAGCTACTCTGTGAATGTTAAACAGTAAAGAATATAGTAAAGAGTCAAAGCAATTTAATGCTATTTGAATGTATTTATAGAAATGTACCAAGAGTACCCATAAAGGCACATTGTCATCTTTTTCTTGAGCTTGTGCCAGCTGATGACCAATAGGAAGCATTCAAAGAGGGAGAAAAGAAAAGGAGCGAAATTATTTATAACTCTTCTGTAACAATCACACTGCTTCATGGACAGATGAAGAACATTACATTTCAACACTTCAAGCAGAAACAGCTCTCAAAAAAGAATATCCTACCACAGTTCCAACTCTCTAAAATTACTCACTTAGGATCTTGAACTAATTATGTGTGTTAATGCTCAAGAGCTGAGTACTCATAGAATTAAGCTGTTACATATCCTTAAAAATTATTATAAGAAAGTATCCAACCTAAATCAAAATAGTCTTAACTAACAGACAGAAAAAACAAGCACTCTGAGTAGACAAAGGTGGTATCAGAAAACGATCACCATGTGTGTATAGCCAGATGCACTGAACAGAGTTGAGTCTCATGGCAGTTCTAGAAAGAACAGTCACATCATCCCCACTAGCTCTGAATTTCCTTTTCTCAGTTAGTTCAATGCTCTACACAGACACAGACTGCACCTTAACAATACCTCTAAAAAGACACCTCTGTATCAGGCAGCCTTGTTCAGAAAGGTTTGTTCAGCAGTTATTCAAGCCCTGTTAACACAAGATCAACAGTAATTGCCTTTCTGTAACAGAGGACTCCACTGCACAGGCTGTATTGGTAATATCCTGGTCCAAGAAGCCTATTTCAACCACTCATAGGTAAAATCCACTACAATTGCATCCTAAATAGTGCTTAAACCTTGTATTGTCCAAGCCCCTTGGAAACCGACTCTGCAAGTATCTATCTGTAAAATAACATGCTTTTAGCTTTTGCTAAATGCCACCTCAGCTAATTGGGACTTCTATGGGAGTAAAGCAGAAGTGCTCAAGTGATCATAGTGAAACAAGCTGATTCTTCTCTTCCTCGGTGTTTGGACTACTGTGCCTGAGGCTAAGGGAAGACCTGAAAGGAGGCTGAGTGAGGTGGGGGTAGGTCTCATCTCCCAGTTAACAACTGACAGGATTAGAGGAAATGGCCTCAAGTTGCACTAGTGGAGGTTTAGATTGGATATTAGGAAAAAAGTTAGACTTAGGTTGTCAAACACTGAAACAAGCTGCCCAGGGAAGTGGTGGAGTAACCATCCCCGAAGGAATTTTAAAAACCTGCAGATGTGGTGCTGAGGGACATGGTTTAGTGTTGACTGTCAGTGTTAGGTCAACAGTTGGGCTTGGTGATCTTAAAGGTCTTTTCCATCCTAAATGACTCTATGAATCTGTAAATATTTGTACATGTGCATGTGTTCAAGACACGCCATTGAAATCAACAGAATCACTGAGTTGTCTATCACTGACTTCAGAATTCTGCCTTGAAGAATCTCCCTAAAGTCTATGAGACCACTTCTGTGCAACCTAGACTTAAAAAATTCACAGGACCAGTCACTTTTCTTGATTCTTGTAAGCATTAAGTCAGTAAAAGTATCTTAAACTAAATCTGAATGCTGAAAAAAGTCAAAGAATACATTAGCATGTCCAAATGCTTCAGAATCCATTTGCATTTGGTTTGTAACATATTTAACTAGTGCAACCATATTGCTTAAAAAGGTATGTGGTATTTTTCCATTTCTTAATTACTCTGAACAAACAGTCCAGTGAGTGTTCTGTGATGATTAATCCTCAACATTTGTTTTCAAAGCCTATTTTCACTGATAAACCATCAGACTTAGATGTCTCAAAAGTTCTCTGCAGAGCTCCAGAAGCATTAATTAAACTTCTAATCCTTAGGAAATCAGTGTCAATCACCTGAATAAAAGCTGACAGTGTCTTTACCTTTGCTTAAAACTGTATTTCCTTTCTGAAGAAGTAACATGGCAATGCACAGTATATTAACTGGTTCCCTCTACTTCTCTCTTCCTTTCCCTAAAACAGGATTAAGCTTTCTGAGAATGGTTTATGTCTCTGTTGTGACTGTATCATAATTTACTCTTTCTTTTCTCCTATCAGATATTTTTAGGATTTTCTATCAGTAAATGCAAAGCTTCAGAGTTTACTCACTCTGTTCATAATACAGATCCAGCCATCAACCAAGAAGGGATGCTGGAACTGCAAAGTAAAATTGACATAAAAGAGTAAAAGTTACCTTAAAAGATTTTATGGCTTCCAGAGTAATCCAGTTTCCAAATTTTACACAGACATAGCCCAAAACCACAACTTTAGCATTAGCCTCCCAGCTTTGAATTCAAGTAATTTTCTAGTTTAAAAGCCCAGCATCAAAAACAATACAGAAACCGCCCCACCCTGCCTCCCCCAACCAAACCAAAACAAAACAAAAAAGCAACAATCTAGCAACCTCTAAATCTTCTGCAATTGAAATTTTGATAGATAAAATGTTTGATTTTTTATTTAACCTTCCACGTGGAATAAATTTTAAGAGTGCTTAATTTTTTTTAGTTTACCATTAATTTATAGTTTGGTAAGGCGATGTGAAAAATCTAAAAAATGTTCCATTAAAATCATGCCACAAGGAAATTAAAATAAATTAAATATAATCTTTGTGCCTGTCTGCTAGCAAAAAGACATAATAACTTTGAAAACCTTCCACACAAGCATAACTGTGCAATAAGGAATGTTCATTGTTATTTTTGGATACTTCACAGTCATGTTCTGGACTACAGTGAAACTAAAAAGATGCCTGTTTGAAAAAAGTTCATTAAAAATTTATCTTACATTTTCCAAATATCTAAGTCAAAAGGCAACAAAAAGCTAGTTCAAATACTTAACACAAAAACCAAATATTCATTAGAAGAATAAGAATAAAATTAGATGTTTCATAAATTTTCTTCTGTAACATAAAATATGGTTCTTTGGCTATCATTTTTTACTGTCATCACTTCTACATATGAATGTAGAAAAGAGTTTGCTTTGCATTTTTGAATGCATAAATAGATGCTTTGATATTAAAGGTTAGTACTTGGAATACCATAAGCACCCAGGTGCCCACTGAACTCAAGTGGAAGCTATGCATATTATGCAGCCACAGGAAAAGCATGTATCACTACATTTTGAGCTATGGATGCATTATGTATATCATACTGAAATTTCATCTTAAAAAGGCATTAGTACCATTGCTGAGATGTAAAATTTGTTAGCTTAGCCTAAACGCTATCTGATGTGCTCAGATGAGTTTGAACTGTTTGTAGAGGCACACACACAATTCCTAATTTGTTTTCCTTTTAAACAGCCACAACATAATAAGGTAAAACAGTAGGTCACCAAGACTGCAGAAACTTGTGAGAGTTAGCTTTGTGGTTGCAAACTAAACCTCAGCTTTACTGTGTCTATACATCGCAATATAGTCTAATTACTCATACATCTTTGCGTTTTCCATGGTATTTATGTTTCAGTTTACTGAACTAGATAAAAAATGGGCATCAGGCAACTATAAACTCAGTGTTTTCTAACTTTCAGCAACTTGACTCTACCATTAAATTGCTTTTCTTTTAACATTGTTTAACACTGGGTCCTTAATCTCTGCTTTAGGGTAGTGAAAATTCTTCTGCAAGCATGTAAGCAAAAACTAATTTTTATAGTTTCAGTGCAATATAGAATTTGATATGGTCTTTCTTTATCATCAAGAAACAGTGGCAAGTGCTGTACATAAAATATGTAGTACATCCCATATGTAACACACCTTGTGTGGAGGCATAATGCTAAAAGCCTGAAGATGGAAAAACATTCCCAATAATTTTCAAAGAATGCATTTCTGGTTTTAATCAAAATTTAATTTTGAACATCATCTTCCAAGCACACGGTATTCATAAAACACACACACACATCTATCTAAATACTCACATTCACCTAAAGATCTTTACTTGTGTCTCAAAAATAGCATTACACCAGTATTGTGTTCTTTTGGTTTTTTGACCATGACTTCTGTTTTACATGATGAGTAGACTGGTGTAATGTCGGATAATTTCAGATATTTAGCAGATGTTAATAGATGTCATTTCAAATCTGACAGGAATACAGAATCACAGAATCATTAAGGCTGGAAAATATATGTAAGATCATCAAGTACAACTGTCTATCCAACATTATCATGACCACTAAACCATGTCCTGAAGTGTCACATCTGCATGTTTTTTGAACATCTCTAGGGATGGTGACTACACCACTTCCCTGGCTGGCTTGTTCCACTGCCTCACCACTCTCAGTATAGAAATTTGTCCTAATGTTTAATCTAAATCTCCCCTGGCACAACTTGAGCCCATGTCCTCTCATCTGATCAGTAGTTACTTGGGAGAAGAGACCAACACCCACCTCACTACAACCTCCTTTCAGGCAGTTGCAGAGAACAGTAAGATGTCCCATTAGACTCCTCTTCTCCAGACTCAGTTTCCTCAGCCTGTCTTCATAAGACTTGTTCTCCACACCCCTCACCAAATTTGTTGCCCTTCTCTGTACCTGCTATGGCACCTCAATGTCTTTCTTATCACTGCCATGCCCAAAACTGAACAAAATACTAAAGATGCAGCCTCACCAGTGCCAAGTACAGGGGTACCATCACTTCACTACTCCTGCTGGATACCATACTCACACATTGATTCATCTGAGTTGTCACTAAGGTGACTAGTGTAACCGTCTGCCTTTGATTATGTCTTGATAACACTACCTCTATGATAGTTCCTCCCAAAGACCTATTATTTCTGCTATATTTTTGCTGTAGTAAACATAGGAGGTTCACATAAGAGATGTGTATTTGGCATTTTTCCTTCCCTGCTTGGTCTACTAGATGCCTCTTATTAGTCTGCAATATGCAGAGGACATAGACTTTTACTTTATAATGATTTTAGAGAAGGAAGCATTCTACAGATGGAACCAGAGAAATAAATTACAGAATGACCCTTGGTGGGCAAATAAAGACTATTAATGGATTATTTTGATTTATCAATTGAATACCTAAATTCATACAGCATTGGTGAAAAGTCTCAGATTTCTTTTGTGACATTTTTTGCTAATTACAGAAATTATACATCATGATCATTTTGCCCAAAGTCTTCTCTCTAATACCTCACTTAAAATCTCAGTCTAAAACCTTCATTTGTATTCATATGATTGTAAACTTCACTGGTTGGTGAGAAAGGCATGAAGTGTGGCTGAGTATAGTTTCCTAAATATATTGAAAGACTTCCAGACAACGGTCCCTTGTCATTAGAAAGCCAAGTATGTTTTTCCAAATTCACATAATTTATGAAACAGTAAAGGATAAAACCAGCAAGCTATTTCACTCAAACTCTGTTAAAGAATGCCATTTCTGCATGCTTGTCCCACGAATGCCTATGTTCCATCCAGATTTACACCCACATTATCGGAGTTACCATGCCATCCTGAATATTTCCACATTTAAATTCACTTCTAAACATGAAAGTTAGATAAGCACGTGGCTGCAGCTTCTGATATGCAAACTGATTGATAATATTTGCTGCAGTTCAGTAAAATTAATCACACTTTTTAATGTTTATGAAAGCAATCACTCTTTGAGAAGCCAATATAGACACCTCTCTTTTTTTTTTTTTTTTTTTTTTGTAACACAGCATAACTTGGCACATGCATTAGTTTAGTTTTAGAAATCTCAAAAACATTATCATAGGAAGTACCTTATCCACTTGAACATTAACACATTTATCATCAGTGAATGATGATTCCTTCAAAGCCAAGGACTCCTGAGGGACAGCCCATTATCATAAGAAGTTGACTGTAAGCATCCTTTCTGAACAGGCAGGGCATGGAGTACAGAGTGTTACTAACACAGTGCCTTCCCCTGGACCCTTCATCATAATTCTTCTACCAGAAAGACCTTGCCACCTGGCATTTCTCCTTTTTCAGTGCTCTTTCATTATTCCTGCCCTCTTTCTTCGTACTGTTGTCTGTCCTCACTCAGCAGATGCTGATGTCTATCTCTGTCTCTTTTTCCATATGCTGTTCCCTTTAAAAAATACTTTCTTGACTCCTAACAATCCTTTTTCTTCCTTCTGCCTCTAACCACAAAGATGACGAGAACTCCCTGAGAAGGAACGGAAATTAATGGTAAACTCTGATTCATGTATCTGAAGAGCAGAAAAGAGGATATTATGGAATTTTTAAAAAATATATTTATTTATTCATATAGCAGTGAGCCTGAGTTCAAGCTCTGGTTTAGTCAAAAGTGAAGGAAGACAATAGGAGTCCTCCTAGTGCCATGATACAATCTCTATCGGATCCATTTGGGAAGATATCTCCTCTCCTTGAAGGAGATGGTCCCTTTGAAGTAACAAAAGTGAAAAAAAAGAAAAAAAAAAAAAAACAACAAAAAACAGAATAAAAAAAATTTCCTCTATCTACTGTACAAGCAAACAACTACATCATGATAAGAAAATTATTCAGATAGGCACACACTGAAATAGACTCCTAACATTAATTTATATTTCTCAACTTATAAACAACTTTTTTTTTCCAAGCGAACAATAAGCAGTTATTTCTAGAAATTACATATTCATTGTTTTGTTAGGTTATGCTGAGGACTGGAGATAGTACTGGTGAGGCTGCTTTCTGCTATCACTAAATAAGCACTTAGTAAGAGTAAGCTAATCATCATCCAAAATACTGTATGTATACTATATGTAAGGCCTACCAAAAATCTGAATTACAGAGATTACAGATGGCTCACTGAAATCTAAAAATAACCTAATTTTAAGGTTTACTTGTTACCCCATGTGACTACATACGTGTGAGACAGACTCAGAGTGACCCTACGAAAAACAGAAAGAAAAAGATGACTTTGGGAGTTGAATACTCACTGTTAGAATCTGTGAACAGAGAAATTATGTGGTTTATTTCTACTGTATTCATGGCTAACAGGGCTGTGGATCTGTTTTTGTAAGTTAGGAAACAAACAACTCCCTTAAAAAAATACCCACTCACTTTCTCATGGTAACACTTTTCAAGTGAAAAAGGATTAACACGATGCAAGAATACTTCAGGATAAATTCTACTATTTATTTTGCATGTATCTACTATTTATAATGCATGTATCCTTCATGCAGTTACTTATGTATTGACAGTACTTAAGTTTTGCTTTATGAAGGTCTACCATGTCACTTTTGCAGTCTACAGCAAAGGTGTATAAATTTAGAAATTAAAACTTTGTTTAAACCTATCTGTTGGCACATACAAAATTAAAGAATACCTTTCCTTTCTCTCTAGGTGGAAAGATGAAGCAGTCACTCGTTCACACAGACTATTTAAAAAAGCACACCATTAACTAGGAAAAACGAAGGCAAAATTACAATTTCCCTATATTTTCATGAGTAATAAAGACCCTTTAATTAGTAAGAGAGACAGAATTCAGACTTACTGTGCATTTGTTTGGCTTCTCTCCTGAGTGGACTCTCATGTGAATCAGCAGTTTATAACGGGCATTAAATGGCTTGTACCTTCGTGGGCACCCCGCCCAGAAGCAAGTGAAGTCCTCTCCCTTCCTCTGGTCTATATGGATCTTCTCTATGTGTTGCACAAGTTCCTCTTGCTGGCCATAAAGAGCACTGCAGTCAACCCAGCGACAGCCATGCTTGCCATTGAAGTCATCTAGATCACCATCTTCATCAAGCAAAGAGACTGGGGCAGAAGGAGGCACAGGCAGCAAGTGAATGTGACTGGAAAGGCTGTGTGGATGCTGTTGCTGGTGAACATGGTATGGTGGGGGTGGTCCTTCTGGAAGAGGTGGTGGCAGCAAGGGTGGAGGATGCATGTCAACCCTACAGCCTGTGAAGTCATCCAGCCGTTCATTTTTCAGGATGCCCACCACCTGGTTGTCCACAGGTGGGACTCCCTGCTGGATCACCATGTTACTTGTGGTGGCCATCTGCAAGCTGGTTTGTTCCAGCTGCTGCATCTGCTGGTACTCTCCAGCCCCATTCTCAATATACCCTGGGAAAGTGATGTTGCCATTAGCCATGGGAAGGCCTTTCTGGGCAGTTGGAACGGAGCAGTTCTGGGGTATACAGCTTCCTCTCACTCCCAAAAAATGTCCATAGACCTCAGGCTGTGGGGACACATTTGCTGGTGATGTCCTGGAGCTGTTGATATAGGCCACCAGAGAGGTTGGGGATGTACGGATGATGGTATTGAAGTCAATCCCTACGCCATCAGACAGAGGAGATAGAGAGAGTGCTTTCTTTTTGGAGCGGCCTGATTGAGACCGGGCTGACAAATGGCAAGGACTAGAATAAGGGAAATGCTTCTTTTCCATGCTATATAAGATGCAGCTGGTGGACACAGATGTTCCAAGTGAAAAATTCAGTAAATCCCCCAGCTCACTGCCATTTTGTAAACCTTCATCAGGAGGAACAGAAAGATGCGGCCCATACCCATGTGACCACTCTTGCTTAACAGTCAAAGTGGACTGGCTTTCTGACAAGCTTAACGTCGTAGAGGCCAGAGACTCAAGTGACAAGAGCGACCTGGAATAAAGGCAAAATAAAATAAACAAGCAGTTAGACAATCCAGCAGTAGTTCTTCTATCTTCATAAATTTCAAGAAATCCTGCATGTGAGAAAAGTTCTCCTTCATTTTAGGTATTCAGCTTTAGCATTCCCAGATAATAAACCAGCAGGCATACACAGGCAATACATGTGTAACAAGGTCACTTAGGAGACCAACTTTAAAACCTGAAGATTTTGAAAAGTTGCTGTAAATGTTATTGATACATCACTGCAGAAATCAATGCAAACTGTTTCATCAACTATGATGTAAATCGGTTTGGGCTTCTGGAGCCAAAGCATTATGTTCCTGCCTGGTATGAATCTTAACATTGATTTGAGCTATTCTTTTTGTTGGCAAAGAACAGGGGAAAAAAATGATTAATAAAGAATCAATATTTAATCTGAATGCCTTTGTCAGTTGTAATGCATACAAATAGTATTCTCTACAGAAATACCTCATTTATAAATACAGATAATATCTAACTTTACAAAATTAACAAAATAAACACATAATGTAGAAGAACTCGTTGAAGGGGTTTATTTAGTTGTGAATTGATCATGTATCTGCCTCGAAGTTAACAATCAAAATTTTACACAAAAGTGTAATATTGCTGCTATAATTGTTTTTTCACAGAAATATTATGTAAACTTCTTATGCTGCAAATGTCCTATGGGTAGCTTAAAAAAAGAACTCATAAGCTCTTGACAATATTGTTCTCTACAGAAAGGTATAAATAGCAAATACAAAGACATGAGAGTCCTTGGTTCACAGCTGCAAATACTGGGTAGAGGCCAAGTGGATTTATGTCTATATATCCAGTTTGCATCTTGTCAGATGTGGATTTCCTGACAGTCAGTGGTGCTAGCAGCATATTGGTTTCTATTTTTAAGTGGCTCTAACAATAAGAAGCAGCAGGTATGTATCTGGTTAAACATGGAGATCTCACAGGTGCAGAAACCTCTGCATCTTATGTTTAGGGGGTTAATTTCTGAGTTTATTTATTCTCACAATACACTTTTGAAGATGCATAGAATTGCAATGGTGGATCAAGTACATAGGAAATTTTATTTCACTTCTAAATCTAAAATGCGATTTTTAAGTTGAAAAAGTCAATTACTGCTTCTCGGTTTCTCACATAAGAACAAGATATAAAATAGTTCTTCCTGTCAAACAAAGACTGCAGGAAGTCAAACTAACTCAAAGACAGCTAATGAATGATGAAAGGTACCTTAAATACCACATGTTGAAATATATTTCTTAAAGCTCTAAGTAAACAGTATAAGAAATATTCACACGCAATAATCCAAAGGAACTATCATGAAGGAAAGGAATAATGTATTCTTATTTACAAAGGTAGTTTCCTATGGTTAGTTATTTACAATTCTTTTCCTGCATGGTTTTATATTGCTACAAACTTCAACTTCCTAAAGAGAAAGTATGCACCATAAAGAAAGTTAATAAAACCAAATCTCATGTCTTTCTTGATACAGTAACAGTTACAGACAGCACCTTTTAGAAGGCAGTTCTACCTATTTTAGTTCCTTCTCTTTTTTTTTTCTTAATAGGGAAGTAAGTTATGATGTCTTCTCAGGGTAAACAATATTGCACTTGATTTTGATTTTTGCAAGATTTTCTTATAGACACTGCTTCAGGAAATACAAAGCCATGGAACAGATATGTTAAGGCTCATAGCTGTACTGTATGTCTTCAGCACAGCCATACTGCAATGACTGCAGCTTCAGTGGAAATACATGAAACTACTTAATTTAAGAACCAACTGTAGGCATCTAAAAAGAACCAGTTGTTGGCATCTAAATCCTATTTTAAAACAACATCAGTCAACCCAAGGGAGCAAGAAAAGATCATAATGGCTCTGGAGATATTCCCAGTGAATATGGCAGTATCTACCAATTTTCCATTATTTGCTTGGTATATCAACCCTTCACCTCTGGATCTGTGGGTTACTTTTCAACTAGATCATCAAGGTTGAAAGAATATATGAAAAAAATAGTTTTCCACATTCTGTTCTAAACACAGAGGCTAAAGCTGAATAATCACAATGTGTTTGTTACCTTATTCTGCCCACCACATGAGCCCTTCCTGAGTGATGATGTTTTTTCCTACCACTTAATATTATGGCATTTTCCAGCACTTGAGAGTCAACCAACACAAAGAAAGAAAAGTCTCTTTGCAGTGACTTGATTTAAAGGCTGGATCATGCTGCAAAAACACAGCCCAGTCATTGATGAAGTGCTGGAGGACGAGGGAAATTGGTGCTCAGGGCACCATGTCTGCCCCCTCTGCCCCTTTTTGCTTTTAGGAAGCAGTTTGCAGGTGCTATGTCTGCACACTAAGATTGCTCACAAACAGCAAAAATGTAGCTTTAAGTATCACCCAGCTTTGCTGCAGTGACCTGTGGCATAGATGGGTAAATGCTCCTTTGCTCACAATACTTTGTAATGGATGGTTGATTTGCTATATCAGAATAAGAATTGATTAAATGGCAATATAGGTTATGTTACTCCATCGGGGTTTGTATGGCACTTCCAAAAAAGTGCACTTAAAAAAAGCACAATTAACAAGCTGACCACAATTTGCATTGAAAGAAATGAGAAGAAAATTGGTTTGCTACATCAGGTTAATCTTGCATAAGCTTTATATCTAAAGGGATAATTATTTGTGGGGAAAAAAAAAATATTCAGGCTGTTAGGTCTGTTATCAATGGGCTTTGTTAAAGCATAGTTCATTACAGGGCAGTTAAATCATGTTAATATGCTGTGACCCCATATACAGATCCACAGTTTTCAACAGAGCAAGAAAAGTAAGGGTAGATTT
>JANHGN010007734.1:44013-57586 GCA_024605025.1 Megaceryle maxima | reverse complement strand
TCGCGGGCCCGCGCCGGTTTTCTGAATGTTGTAGCGCCGGGGGGGGATGCCTGGGTCTTCACCCCAAAACCTAAAAAAAAAAAAAAAAAGAAAAAAAAAAAAAAAAGGAAAAAAGCTAATTTTTTTTTTTTCTTCTCTCCCCTTAAATTATTTTTGTAATGGTAGTTTTCGTCTTTTCTACATTTTACTCATACCGATGCAGCTATGGTACATCTGTTAAAATGATTCAAAACCCCATGTATTTTAGACAGTAGGATGAAAGAAAGACTTGAGCATGCTCGACCTTTTATATCAATTTTTACAGCATTTCTAAAAATAAAAGAAAAGCATTTTAAATCAACCCTGCTCTCGTTTGCGGTGTCTTTTGAAAGCAGCGGGCGGCGGCGGGGGGAGTTGCGCTTCCCAGGAGCTGCTGCCGACTGGGAAGGGGCACGCGGGAGGGGGTTTCTAGCGGCTGAAACTGGGGAGGTGAGCGGAACGGGGCTGAGGTGCACCGCTTTTTTCTCTTTAAAGCAGCCGAAGGGTGATGCCATGGTGGGAATAACCGGGACTCTTGCACGTGGTCGTTATAAAGTTTGCTTCTCCCCAGGCGCTGCATCGCTGTGCCGGGATGCTGAGTCACTTCATAGACCTGTAGAACACCAGGTTGGAAGGGACCGCAAGGATCGTCTGGTCCAACCGTTCCTGGGAAAGGCACGGTCTAGATAAGATGGGCCAGCACCCTGCCCAGCCGACAGCACCCTGTCCCGTTGTTGCCACTGAGGTTACTTGCTGTGCCCAGCATCAGTTGCACTGCAGGAAGGGCTGCTCTTTGGCCAGGGCTTTTTGAAGTATTACCCATTTATATATATATATATGAACACAGCACTGTTAGTTACTAAGTCTCATTTAAAAACCTAGAAGCAGTTTCCACTCCTGACAATGCAAAGCTGCCCCTACACTAATGCGCTCCAAAGCTGAACCAGCTCGGTCCCGGAGGAGATGCTGCTGCACCCGTCCCCGTCAGCCCGCTGTAGGCTGTCCTCGTGCTCTGCACGAGCGGCCGCTTTCACTGATCCCTGGTAGTGAAAGTGAGTAGGAAACAACGCCAATCTCTCAGCGATTGTATTACAAAAGGTTAGGCTGCTTCTCTGACTTCTGCTAGTGTGTTCATAAAGATGACAGCATCTGTTGGGCACTGGCAGAAGAATGATCTGATCGGACAAGCACCTCCAAGAGCCAGTGCTTTCCGACAGGCAAATGTTACTGGTTTCCACCCTGGTCGTGTACAGGGCAGTATCCTCTACGCAGGAAAGGGCTGACACCCCCTTCTTACCTTACAGGGAGGCAGGTAAGAGACTGAAACACTTGGAGGAGGGGGAAAAAGGGGATTCAAGTGCTGTGTCATTCCTTTAAGAATTGTGATGTATTTAAGATTTTCCACTCTCAGCCTCAGCCGCAGGACGGATCAGGGCAGCAGTAAGTTTGCTGTTTCTTTTCTGCTGGGTAGTCACAAACCGCGAGCTGTGCAAAACCCTTCGTTCCTCCTCCTCTGACCTGTACAGGTTTTTAAATGTCATGAAAGGACAAAGGGAAAAAAATCTAATCACCAACTGAACTTTTATATTAATTCTTGCATCTCAAACAATGCACACATCAGAAGATTTTGATACTATTTATCTGATCTGTAATCCATGTCTGTACACTCGGAGTGAGGATAGTTATGTGGCCTACAAAGCAGTTTGCTCGTTACCTGTAATAGAAACTGTATCATGAAACACCCGCTTTGTGGGAACCTACAGATAACATGGTACTTCTACGCTTAGAGACCAATTAACTGTAAAACATTAACTTTATATATGCTTGACACTTCAAAATATAAGTTTTGTTCAACTCTTTGTCTTTAAAACATTTATTCCAAGGTGATAACAAACATTACAACTCCAAATTCATGCACAACGTGGTGTTTTACAGCCAGCGGTACGTCTGGAATCCGCTGATAAAACTCAGCTCAGACCAATGTTCACTGCCTGTAGCAAGGTATTTATTTCAAAAAATATCAGTAAAATATTTTCCATCTGCACATAATAAATACGGTATTATAAAAAAATATTCACAAACATTCAAAACTTCCAGCACAAGATGTTTTACAGACAGATACAAACAGCAGACATGCCGAAGAACTGTATTCTTAAATTCTGAACTCATCCAAAAGAGTTCTGAAAGTTGAACAGATTTTTTTTTATAGAGAGATTTTTTTCAGCGTTAGCACAATGTGCTTTGTAAATCACAGTTTTAATAAACTATCTTCATACTTATCACCCTTGCATTACACATTATCTGTGGCACTAGTTAACAGATAACCACATGACAAAGTCCACAGATACTACAGGAGCTGACTAGAGTTCAGCTCCGCGTCTTGCTGCTGTTTCCAGAAGTACAATTTCCTCCAGTGCAACACAGTTGGGGTGGCTGGTGACAGAGTGGACGTAGCAGTTCAATAACCCCACCTCCTTTCCCAGCACGCTCTGCACCTCATAACTCTGCAGTGATAAAAGCATGTTGATTAAAACAAATAGTCCTGGACATTCTGTTCTAAGCAGCATTCGGCTTGGAAGATGCAGGGCATAAGGTCCTCTTCCAACAGACTATTTATTTTTTAAGGACTCTGAAAGAAAGGTGCATTAGAACTGATGGAAAGAATTAATATTTTAGATTTTCAATAATTAGATCTCTGGCTTAAAGTGCTGTTTCTCTGCTGGGCCTTTAAAAATAAGCTGTTTAAGGAAACAAAACAAAACAAAACGGTAGTGTGACTTTGAACTCAATTTTGCTGAAGCATAACCTACATGTGCTCCCTTCATGTAGCCTTCTGACACAGGAATCCCCCTGTGCAATGTGTATATACATGCTATCGATTACCTTAGCTAACAGATCCACTACAGGCAAAAATATTTGATAACTGTTTTTACTCCCACCCTCCCTCCCCCCCATCCTTTTACCTTTCTGTTGTATCAGGCACTGCCCACGATCACTAGCACCTCCACAGTCCCTGCTGCTCAATGACCTGACAGGCAGCTTATCCACCGTGTAGAGACTGTATTCTGCCTCAGGGAGAGGGATGCCAGCCTGGGGTGACTTCTCTTAGAGGAGACAGCACATTACCAGAGGAACTGGTAACACCAATAGCTGGTACCTCGCTTGAGAAGGCATCTGTCCCAGATGGCAGGTTTACATCCATTTCCCTCCTCAGTGGGACTTGCCCCTGACCAGCCTCTGACCATGTTGCCCCACTTTCATCTGGGCTGTGCATCTCTACAGGTATGTGATACACATGTCTACTGCCTGATGCAAGGTATAAACAACCCTTTTTTTTTTTCCTAGATTATTTTTATCCCAGACCGGTTCTGCAGTCCAATTCACCACGCAGCTGCACAAACACCAGCCATACTGGTGTAACAGAAGGGCTGCCACAAGGTAGGGAACAAGTGACCAGGGCCAGTGACAGCTAAAACCAACCTCCCTGACAAAAGAAGTAATTACAAAACTACACCCTTAAGAAGTTTAGCAGCACTGGTAAAAAAATGCCACATCAAGTGGTGGTTCTTGTGAATCATCTTTGCTGAGATGTGCTGCTTTTTAAAATGTAGCCATTCAGAGATGAAATGTGTATGAAAAAAAAAGAGAAAAAATTACCCCTGTATTTCAGCTATGGAAAAAAAAAGGTTTCTAAGTTGCCAGACTTCTGAATTCTAGCGTTATAAAAATTGAAATGTGAGAAAGAGGTTGTTTGAATTCTAATAACTGGACCAAGAACTAGTTTCGTCAGTCTGTAACCAAACCAGACACATCCTGTAAAACTTAGCAACACTTAACTGCTATTAAAAGAGCAAATGTATTTTGGAAATTTCTTGTATCTCTTTGCTTAAATGAAATATACACCCTCCAGCATAAGAAAAATAATTTATGATTTCAGAGCAATGTTCCACTTTAAATGTTATCCCTAAACCTCATTAAACCTTGGAGCACGCAACAGCAAAATGCTAGAAGACTATGTCAGACAGGGAAAGCAAAATGACCCCAATACGTGTCACCTAACTGAAGGTACTTCACTGGGGTGATTAAACAAGACAATGAGCTGGCCTTTGTTCCCCTCCAGGTGCAGTGGAGAGGGGGGATCTCGGGATGCTAACTGGCCTTAATGATCCTCTGAAGGTGCTGCTCCTTCACTGCTGACCATCCAGCAGCCAATGCCAGGCAGGCACCTACCTGGGTGCCTCCCTCACCTGCAATAAATCTGGGTCACTGGGCCAAGTGTCAGGGTTCTTCTGATATCTCAGATTAAAGGAGTAACTACTTCACCATTACATAAGCTGTACTTTAGCCCATGGATCCCCGTGGCTCACATGTGTTTCATTCACACAATTATAAAGTATTATTTTGCATATGTTTTGCAAATTTCTCTCCTACCCAAGCCTGACGGTAGTTTCATGGTTGTGCTGTTAGAAAGTGGTTGCAGGGTTTAGAAGACCATCCCAAAAAGGTGGGGTGATTGCACTGTATCTTTGCTGTCTTTAGATCCTTGGCCAGAAAATGCAGTAAAGCCCAGTACTGCCCGTCACAGCTCTGGATGTCTGCACAGCACCATTTACAGACAGTTCTGGAGCTGAGCTAAACCTCTCTGCACACCCCATCTGTGTCATCCCCCTTCTAAAAAGGAGGGTGTCAGCCTGATGATAGTCATGTGATAGCAGAGCATCAGCAAGGTGGCAGGATTGCCAATGGGCCCAGCCCACCCAAATCCCAGGGTGGACATGAATAAAAAAAAAAAAAATCCATTATTTCTAATGAAATCTCCTTCCACTCCTTGTGCAGTTCTGAAACAAACGGCCTGGAAAGGCAGGATCTCCATCCTTGGAGGTTTTCAAGATCCTGCCAGTCAAAGTCATGGCTTACCTGCTCATGAACTGGCAATAGCCCCGTGTGAGTGGGAAGTCAGACAACGACCTCCAGGAATCCCTCTCATTTCTGTGATTTGCACACCTTCCTACCCAATTCACCTCTCCTGCACTCTGTCTCCACAGTAGATGCTGTAGTTTCACTTTCTTTTATCAACATTCATTATACCTACCCCATCCTCATTGGTGGATGACATCAGGAGAGAAGAGATTGTCCTTTGTAACAGCTGGAATGAGAAAATCAACAGCTTTTGTTAATGATAAAAACTTTATGTATGCAAAGACATTCTGCTCGCAGGTTAACACGGTCACGTTGAACAAAGCTTTATCATTTCAGTATAGAATGGCTTTGTTTCTCTGGCCAAGAAAGCAGAGGAGAGGTGATGCAAAAGATGTTCAGAATGAGATTTTTAAAATACACGTTCCTTTTAGGCTGTGGAGACAGAGGTTTCCCAGGGCCCAACCCAACAAAGCCCTTCAGCTGGACCGTAAAACAGTTTGCAAACCTCAGGGTGAATTCAGTGACTGTGTTATTTGAGTAAGATCTGGGAACTGGGTTCTTAGTCCAATGAAGTGCAATTTTAGTATCAGATTAGGATGATCGTACATCTTTTAATCTATCTTCTGACAGAGATGTTTATAAAAGTGTGGCTTAGAGTACCTGTGTGTCTACATATCCAGCATCACTATACTCAATACACCAAAGCTCATTTCATGCCATACCTTTACTTTTACTGTACTTTGAGATCGGGATGGACAACTCAAGAAGACTTCCAGCTGCATTTTCAAAGTGGGTGAAATGACAACTTCACAGCACTGGTTGCAATACAGCAATCCACTGAAGCATGCGAACAATGATGGAAAAAACACAGAGAAATGGAAAAAGGATCGGTTGTAAATCAAAACACACAGAAAAACAGTTAGCTTATTCTCTAAAATACTTTGCTGGTAAAATTTTAGTAGGAAAGCCCTGGTAGAGATTCAGTGGATAACAGCAAGTAGAGCCCTTCTGTCAGTAGAACCAAGTAACTCTCCTGGAGGACCTAAACTCTTCCAGCAAAAGGATCTTCCATTTATAAGTTTTGGCAACACAGGGGGGAGGTTGCTATTTATAGCCACCCCATTTAAGCAAGTCTTAATCTCATAACCTTCAAAATGTTTTGGCAAAAGAAAATTTGTAGTATAAACTTGGTCCAAGTGTCTTATTGATTTAGGCCCTCGTTCAGCAAACATTCAACATTTTCAGCACACACTTAAGTCATATGCATAAAATTAAGCTTAGCTATAAGTGCTTGTTGGAATAACTTCTTAAACAAATATTGATGCTGCATTGTTCTCCAAATGAAGCAAAAGTGTCCTTCATAGTAGAGGTTTGGTTGCTTTTTTTTTAATTGAATTACACTCCTATGTGAACGTGCCCACACCCTTATTTTTTTGCATGATAGTGTAATACAGAATAACTTTTTTAAGCCATTTTCCCCCAGAAGCTATATACAACAAAGCATAAGCAGTAAAGCCTCTCATATTTAGGAAAATGTTATCTGTTCCAATGGGATCAAACCCACCCAACTTCTCCTTATACTTTTTGTAAGCTTTTCCAGCAGAAAGAACTCCCCTTTCCTTCTTTTTACACTCTGACTACTCTCTTATCCTCTTGTGTTTTTATCCCACCAGGTATCTTAGACTCTGCAAAAGCAAGCTGGGTAAGCAGCTGAAGGGGAGGCTTTCCAAGAACACGCCAGAGTGACGCAGGTTTAGCATTTCAGGTGGTAACAGGTCCTGTAGGATCAGTCTTCACATTTGGGACGGTCATACTTGCAGGATTATTAGAAGGCTATAAATTTAATAGGTCTCAAATGCAACCCGTTCAGACTTTGGTAAATGACAGCAAAAATCACAGTTCAATATAAAAATGAGGAGAATTGATGGCACACAGGGTAATAAGGTGGGGTAGGCAAACACAAGAAGCTATTTTTCAAAGGAGCTTAAAATCAGACCTGGGATTTGTGCGAATGTTTATTAAAACTATTACAAGGCAGTGGGCTATGAAATCTTTATAAGCAATGCTTTAAGATTAGCTTAGAAAAAACTGTGATAACTGCAAATTCAAACCATTTCATATCTACTTGTATCTTTCTTAATAAATTAATGTAACCTTGCAGGTTTTATCAGTTCATCAGCAATAAAAATACTACGTCTTAGTTCTAGGAAGGAACAAAGTGCAGCCTGTGCCTGCAGGAATCATTGCATCACCTACTGCTGTTGTGGCTACATCTGCAAAACACCTGGAGTGCTCTGGAGCATGCTGACTCTCACCTGTCCTGGGGACACAGTTCCAACTTTCCATTGCCACATTTGTCACATGTAGGCCAGGAGAAAGCAGTGCTCTCGTTAACTCCGACGACAGTACCTGCAGCAGATGACACTCTTACAAAAAGCTAACGGCAGGCTAGCAAACAGTCACTGCTGCCTTCACAGCAGGTTTGATCCTTTCTGACCCTCAGCATAAGACTTGTCAGAGTAAGCATCACCTCTTCCAACAATCTCACTCCCTTTCTCCTTTGAACCTCCAACAAGGGATGACAGTGTGGCAAAGTCTGCTACCTTCCAAAAATACCTGAAAGCAGATAATTGTTAATTAACCTTCTGAACAGACTCAGTTCAGTTTTAGTTTGGGTTTTATTGTTTTTCCAATTTGTTTGTATTTGTTTTCTTTCTGATCCTCTGATGTTGCCTTGGCAGTTAATAGCCATAAAAAATCATCAGGTCAGATAACTTGATACACATATTTAGGAAACACAAACCAATAAGAAGACTCAATCCCTTTCAAAAACAACAATGCAGGTTAAATTCCATTAACAATGGAGTTATTCTTCATTTATACTGATCTAACAGAGATTGGATCTGGCCCTCAGATTTAAGTGCGTGCCTAAGAAGGGAATGCCAAAGATACTTTGGACTAATACAAAGGGCCTTGCTAGTTTTGGCAAGAAAAAGTATATTCAGAGTTTTATGAGAAGCCAATAGGTATTATGTGTTATGGTAATGATATGCTGAAATTATGAGCATTATTTATGGAGAAAATGCTTCTAAGTATTATGAAGCATACAAATTGGATCACCTGTAAGAATGAAAATACACTAAAATAAATCCCTGCTGGTACAACAGAAGTATATACTAAAATTTCCAGCTCCTATTGAGCAAGAATCTCACAGTTTTATACTATATTCAACAAAAGAAACCCTTGGGGACTAGGAAGCATTTACACTGTCTGGTCTGTGAGACAGGGAAATCCCTTGCTTTCCTGGTTCTCCTGAGACAAGGACTGACAGGAAGGAGGGAACTACATATAAACAACAAAACTGAGATATTCTGTGAGAATTCAAAGGACAGCAAGTCTGGAGATCAGGAAAGGTACTTCTCAAATACAGCACATATGACCCAATTTCTATGCATATCACAAAACAATAAGGATTTTACTGTCAGAATAAGCAATTCTTCATTTAAGCACTTGGACTGGTAAGGAATAATTTTGATTCTTCAGATTTTGTGATAAACTGGGAGTTGTCATCAGCACTTGCTGCTACAAGGTTGGATGCTTGGGTTTGCTTCCCTTGTTCATGGAAAAGAAAAGCTACCAGTTAGCTTGCGGAATATGGTTCTTTTTTCATTAAAAATCATTAAAAACAAAGAAAAAACAAACACCAAAACCTAATCCCCCTTTTTTTCACAATCTGTTTTTTAATAAGCCTTTTAACTCTTCCAGTTGTGTGTCATATTGCAGCTGCAGGATGCCAGGGCACAAGTAATAAAATGTGAAGAACATGAATGAGGATCATACTGACCAGATCACGTCTAGTGGAAAGGTTTATTTTGATGACAACACAGAGTTCCCTCAAGAAAACCATCAGAGATTACTGAAGTCAGAACACACACAATTGAAGGTGGCAACAGATCTAATAATCTAGTGACAGTCTTGTGTGTCCTGCACACAGAGTGACTTCACAAGATTAAACTGCTGAACTGCTGCACAACTTTGCCAAGAGTCTAGGTTTTGCTTGACATTCACAAACCTTCTGGATATTTTCCCAAGATCCTTCTTTTAAATGGAAACGCACAAAGGTAAAACTCAATTTTTACCTCTACTCTGTTTTTTTGGATTGTGGCTGACATCATGAAGAAGAGACTGACAATAGGACAACACCTGGAAAAACAGGTCTCTGGTGAGGAATGTAAAGAAGGGGTGAGGATTAAAAGCAACACTCTTGTTGAAACATTCAAAAAATGAATGTGGATTTTTTTTTTTTTTTCCCAGTTACCCTGATTAATGGACAGGAAGGGGAAAAGTTCAATTATAAAGAGAAACCTACATAAGCTGATTGACCCCATCTTGTTCACACTGTTAAGAGGGAAACTGAAGAAACCCCACCCCTGAGTAAGGGTGTTGGGTATGAAAATATCCAATGTCAAAATTCAATTACTGGTGGTGAGTCATATACTAGGCAAATATAATTAATCAAGTAATATTCCACATAACATATGTGGTATGGACTAACTAGAATTTGCTCATAAGTGTGGTTGAGAGGAAAAACAGTTCTGTGCAGTATGAGCTGCCAACATTTAAGTCATCCTGACTGCTACTATACAGCAAAAATAGGTTAGAAATTACTTTGCCATGCAGAGTGATAAGAAAATAAATCTATTAACCCTGAGCTCACAGGTGAGAATCACAGGCTCAGCTTTAAAAGAAGAATAAACTTTCCAGTAGAAAGCAACCACAGGTTTTCACTCATCTGTTGAAGAGCAACACACTCCATTCCAGAGCTGCTATGACGGGACCTCTCTGAAGCAAGGATTTCTGACAAACATCTGCTTGGATTCCAACGCTGTCCTTTTAAAGCTGGGCCAGCTATAGGGTTGTACCAGGCCGCTCGGCTCCCAGCTTTAAGCAGGAGTTAGAACAGGAGGAACTTCACAGTTTCCTTCCAACCTAACATCCTATTTATACACCTCCCTCAAAAACGGCCAACCTGCCTAAAATCTGTCAGGCAGCATGACCCGTGCCCCTCCCCAGTCCCAGCACTCCTGGAAGCTCTGACACTGTGACCAATTGCTGTATCTGTAGATGGCGACTTGAATCACCATCTGCCTTTTCCACTGGTTAAAAAGAAGTTTTTCTAGGGCAAGTTGAACCTGCTGAATCCCTGGGAGCCAGGAGGAGCAGCCATGACTGCAAAGGAGCAGGGAGGAGCACTACTTCGAGAAGGGGTAAAGCCTTTGCAGCCTTTGTGAGCACTGGGTGAGAGGAAGCCCATGGTGACAGGAAGTGAAAAGAGGGCACAGTGAAAAGGAATGAATACTTCTTCTCATCAAAAGCCTAATTAACAACTCTGTTGAGTTATAAGACAGAGACAGTGATTGAATTTTTGAGATGATAGATTTTCCTCCATGGGTTACTCCATCCAGTACATATCCTCCCACCAATGGGGGACGGTTAATGCCATTTCACTTCAATAGAAAGATGTAGGCAATAATTAACCACATTCAAAACCACTGGATAGATATTTGAAACACTGTTAAATAATTTTAGTCACATGTGAAAGTGAGAGTTATCACCTGTATATAGCATTACCATAAGTATAAAAGAGATACTTTATATTCTATGTTGGTAGCAAGGTGTGGGAACATACTGGTAACAGCTACCCTGGACAAATTTCAGATTAAGCAAGACAAGGCTGTAGGATCATTTTCTCCTTTTGTCATTCTTCCATCTGTAATATAGAGAAGGGAAAGCATGACACCACCCTTTACACTCCTGTGTAAAGTAAGTACTTGTTTACACAATAGGTCACAAAGGAGTATTTTCTTTCTGCTGGAAAAAGAAAGGACAGAGAAATGTTTGCTTTATCCTGCTACGTACACTGTCAGTGAGACAAAAGAAGACAGGCACTTCTCATAGTTATACAATTAAGAGTGGCGAGTGAAAATTCTCAGCATAACTATTGGGGAGGTTTGGAAAAAAAGCCAAAAAATATTTCAGCCCCCGTGACAGAAATATCTTTCAAGTAACTCATGATATAGACGTGAGATGTACGTAACGACCAAAGCTTTGAGTGAAGCACCTCTAGTTGTGCTTGTTTTCCACTCTGCAATGTTAGAGCTCAAGATTTGTCACTGCAAGGTGCTCATATATTAATCACAGAGGCACTGCTACCTTGCGGTGCTGCCACAGAAGGCACGTTTAGAACAGCTTTGTGTGGTTTCAAACTGACCTGGAAGGATTCATTTGTAACCATTAGTTGCTATTACTTTAAAACTCATTGGAAATGCTCCAGTGAATACTTGAAGGTTTAAATGTGAAACAGTATCAAGAATGTTTTACAAGGGCTACTGGAATCCTAAGAGTTAAATTAAGAATGGAAATTGTCTTTAAAAGCCAAGACTTATTGGGCTTTTAAGGACTTTTCCCTATAGGCACTCTACAACTGAGGGGTTAAGAAGCTGGCTGGACAAAGCAACAGAAAATACACAGTAGGAAATGTTTCTGCATGATTAGGAACGTCAGAAAATACATTGTAAGAAATGTTTCTGCATGGTTAGTGGTAGCACTGAAATATTAGACAAAGCAATGATCCAAAGTGGATGGTGAGCAAATATTGGCCAATTTACGCTAGATGACTATGGTGAAATATTAAATTGCCCCATTGCAGCAAAGCTCCAGGGAAATCAGACACTAACCCCTACCATTCAGGATCTGGCTAACGTATCTTATCCATCTGCCTAAAAAGTATTAGTGTACCTTACTGTTGCCAACATTAATAAGGCTGGTGTGAACAGAAGACTCCTGCAAGAAGACGGTGAAGGGAGAAATATAATAAAACAGACTGTGCATCAAACATTTATTCTGGGGTATGAGTGAGTGGGAGCAGAGCTTGGCCAGCAAAAGGCAAACAGAGCCCACAGAGAAGTACAAAAGCTTAAATATCCTCATGACCCCCAGCAATACTGTGCTTTTTTATCCCTCCGTGCTGTTTGTGCAAGAAATCAATACGAAGACCTGAAAGATTAAAGCGAGCACAAGTAATTAACCGCATTCATTTCAGGAAAGGCCGTACAAACCTCTTAGAGCACAAATGGAGTTGGCCTGTGTTGTAGAATCCAGCTCATCGAGTCTGACAGGGCCAGTCAGCTCACTGAGGTCAGCAACGGCAGCCGAGTACAAAAGAGGCTTTTGTAATAGGAGAACAGTACGTTCAACACAAATAATCCTACCTGCCAACAAAGACATCTCAACTCAGTACAGTAACAAGGAAAAAGGTGACCATGTTAATTGTCATGGCCAATAAAGACAACGATCTCTGCCAGCTACTAAACAGATGGACAGACTCCATCAGGTTTTCTCAATGACAAAATATTTTGCTTTCGGCAATCCACGCATCACGCTCTCACATTTTGCAACTCAGGAGGAAAAAAAAGATGTTTTAAAAAATTCAAATATGGCAGAAAAGAATCCAATTCCACTCTTGACTGCATCACACCACACTCCCTGTAAACACGTTACTGCCTATTCCCTGGTAGTAAGCTTGGGCACCCCTTGGGGTGGTCTTTGATTCAAAGATTGCAAAGAGTAGGTGCATGCCATGTTTTGTTCTCCAAAGCAGAGACTTTTGCTTCCAGGCACACAGCCATCTACACAGGTTGGTGCTCCTGGTCCACTTACATTTCTGGAGACGACTGAAGGCAAGAGATCCAGGCACCATATAGAACCATGCCTGAACCTCAAAAAGAGTGACCAAAAATGAATGTAAGGTTAACTACCATCCTTACATGATCTGTATGGTGGTGAAGACTCACAGCTAAGTGATATAGAAGAATGATAGAAGTTCTGGGTCCAGGGACACACAAGTCTCTAGATTCGCTCTCTGACTCCCTTCAGAGGTAGCAAATTCAATTAAAAAAAAGTTTCTGGAACAATACGAGAACAAATGAAACCAAGTTTCTTAATAGAATACATAATTTCAGTTGGAAGGTACCTACAGTGATCATCTAGACCACCTGCAAGTCTTTCAGTCTTCTATCAGCTAGCAAATTTGATTGACACTGGTCATTAAAATTCAACAGCCATCAGGGAAGACTGACAGAAATATTGGTGAACATACAGCAAGATCACCAAATTTCTCCTTTACTTTGGAGATCAAGCCAAAAATAAAACAAACAAAACCTTATAGGAAAGCTCTATTTACAACCCCTTTCAAATTTCTTCCCAAACTTGTAATGTCTTATCTTCATCTGAGAATGAAAGTCTCTGAAGGTCACATACTGCAGTGTCAGAGACTAGGATAATATTTCATTTTGATTCCAAATGCCTCAAACTCACACATAAAGCTTACCATTTCCCCACAGCACATCTTTGAAGAAGATGAGTCGCGAGGCAACACCGAGGGCTTCTGTGATTTCCGTACCGAGAACACACGATGCAGTGACTGACACAGCAACCACTTTTGGAGTGACGTGAACCCCGTTTTGCAACGTGGAGTCAGTCACAAACAACCATACCTCCATAGTTCAGATTAGTGCCCTAAACTGTGTGATGAATCTGAGCTTTAGACCCTTCCTCCCAGCTCTCTGAGGGCAAG
>JANHGN010007734.1:17119-43735 GCA_024605025.1 Megaceryle maxima | reverse complement strand
GCTATATATACTACATATTTATATCATACATATGAGATATACATATAAAGTTAATAAGATGTTTTTATGAACAAAGACTTATATAATTTTTGCCTTAAAAAAAAAAAAAAAGCTAAGCTAACACTACTAGCAATATTATTCCTGTGTGAGCAACTTTTCCATGTACTGTTATCTGATTCCCAAGAGCACCAGGCCTTGGCTAATAGCTACTGCAAGTTACAAAGCTGGAAGTTTTTCTTTCTGTTGAACAAACATCTCTAAATACTCAAGTGATGCATAGAAATAGGAAAATAGGTAACTCCTAAGTAAGAGTCATAGGAATCTGCAATGGCAATGGAAGTTTTATGCCTAAGACAGGTATAAAAATACTATGGTGTGGCTAAATTAAGGTATATCACAGCTACTGATGTCACAAACAAAATACCTACATTCCATCTCAGCCTTTATATCTGAAAATAATTATCACAAAATCAATAGTGGCTTTTTTAATCATTTCACAGTGGGATGATGAACGAGAGAGACTAGAGAGACACTACATCCACATCAGTGCTTATTCCAGGGTCTCTAACAAGATCAGATGGGTTACAGTTTGAAGATTTGTGCCCTTCTTCTTTTGTTTATACTAAAGCTTGTATAATATCTATGTGTGTATGTGATTTTTCCCATGCTTTAGAAAAAAAAGGGTTTAATAATAAAGCATATTATATATTTACCAGTCCAAGTAACTTGTAAATATTAAGATTCTACAGTTTTAAAATATTTAACTAAGATGAAATCACTTAATTTTAAAAAGCTTTTGTTACTGCTTTTAATTAGGCTGCCAATTAAAAATTCACACTTAAAATATTTAATTGAAATTTATATACTACAATAATTGGAGAGACACATACCACGTAAGTATTTTGTTTTCCTCTAGCATAAGGTAAATGTAAATGATGTAATAAGTAATTACATAAGTAATTGTAAATGATGACTGAGAAAATTCCTAACTCAGATATTACGGTTATGCCTTAATACAATAGATGCTGCCTATTGCAGTGACGTTGTTTCCTTGCCTAGTAACTACACACATTTGAGTACCTCTTCCATGTAGACAGCATTAGGACAGCTTCAAAGAGAGCCTTTTACAGCTGTCCCATGAGAATTACTACTGCATTAAAAGCTGGCTTTTGGAAGAATCAAAAAGTAAATAATAATAACAACAAGCAAAAATCACAGTTAGTATAAAATCATCCTTTTGCTATGTGTGACAATTTGTTCTGAACAGAGAGGACACAACAGACAAATAGCAGCAGGATTGAGTTATAAGGAAGGACAGCTCCTTAACCACAGATGGAATATATTTCCTCATATTCCTGCTGTAGCACAGTACAGATTCTGAGCTGTAATAGAAGCTTATTTCCATTCCTCCTTCACACTAGTGAAGTATCTCAGAATACTGTACCTACATAAATACTTTTTTTAAGTATATTTCAGTTAGCTCATGTTGCAGATTATCCAATAATAAAACCAAATCCCTTCCTCACTTATTATGACCTGGTGAATTTGCACGAGGGTATGTCCTCTTGACAAAGGCAACTGCAGAAAACCAGCCGCTCGTTGTGACCTTTTTTGTGGGAGGATTAGGCAAACAATACACTAACAGCAGGTAAATATCTTCACATTCCTGGAGTTGTTATATGCAGAAGAAGAAGAATTTCTATTGCTTTTCCAACATTACTTTCAAAAAACTTATGAGCACTCATATTGTTGATTTATGAAAATGTATTGCTTACAGTTCAGCAAGTTAATAATCACTAAAAAAACAGCTAGTAAACCTCCTAGTAGCACAGAGGAATCATGGACCTTTTCTTTCTGCTTGGACAAGCTTCCATTCTTCAAAACCACGTCTGTTCCTGCATGCTTCATCCTTTCTCTAATTGAATGATGAAGTTCCTCTACAAAAGACTACTGATGACCCACAGCTTCTCAGATGTAGACATTACTGAATACAGAGTTGTTTGGCTTGTATGCCACTAGTCTGTAATTTTATTTTATTGTTTAATGAAACAGGTTTCTTGGAAAGAGAAGTTTACATATGTATGTGTCCATCTTTCTGTTAGCACCCTGAAGATCCCATCAAGCTAGTCCTAATTTCACATTTGCAAATTCTCTGTTAAATTCCCACTTAGCATGGAAAAAACACAAGGGATGCCTCATCTCAGGAGTTAAATGTACTCCCTGCCCAAAAATTAAATCATAACTCACTGGCTTTTGAAGCAAAAGGGCAAGACCTAAATTAAATTTATGTCTCACACTGGTGGGAAGCATCTCCAGCTATTTTGCTGGTTGTTCTGGAATTTCTTTGTCTTTGGTTCATATGCTTTGATTCACACTTTGTTTCTTGTGGAGCTGATGGACAATTGCTAATTATTCACCACCAGAATTCAGTGCTGGCTGTACTGAGAAACCAGTCGCCAGGAAAAAAAAAAAATCAGCAAAAAAAAATTCCTTTAACTACTAAGAGTGTTAGCAACATTTTAAAAGAAAATTATAACATAATTCAGAAACAAATAAATAAAACATAATTATAAGCTTCCCAACATAGCATGGATGGCATGTGTATTTACCTAAGAGTTCTTCCTTTCTACTAACTGCACCATAAAAGCCAAATTTGCCTGAGGGGCTTCTATTGAAATCAACAAAATTAGTCTACACACTTGCATGCAAAGAGAAAAACTGTATTTTTATATAACCATCATCTGTTAAATTCTATCCCCAGACACTCAACTGACTGGGAATTTTTTGGTACGTATCTAAGGATAGCATTTAGCTATAAATCAAGTCTCAAGCAACTTCCTGCAAGCTCCTTTACCAGGGTGCAATAATTTCACTGGTTAGATAGCAATTTATTAGGAAATAATTCACTTGCTAGACTGGATGGTATAGAAAGTGGAGGTGCAGTTCATTTTACCCGTTCATAAGCATTTTAGACCTGGTGATAATTCTGCTTATACAGCTCTTGAAGATAATCCAGGAAGGTTTTTGGGTTTTCCCCTAAAAAAGATAAATGCTGGCTTCTTCACATAAACATTATGTTGACTTTATGTTGAATTAACTGCAAAGTGAAAAGATTACCTGCAGCCTTACGTACAGCACTTGTGCCCAAAAGCTACAACGTTCATTACAACCATCGATCTGAAAACAGGACAGAAACAGGGAATGAGACAGACATGACACCAGAAATCTGGTCGTACAAAGTATTTGTTATCTGACTTGTAAAGCAGATTACCTGAAGAATATCTTTTAGACCATGAACAGCTGGTGGCTGGTACAAATTAGAAATCTGTTCTTCCTCATCCACTTCCACGTGTATTTCACCAGACTGAACAGTCAGGATGTAACAGAAGCTGGGAGGAGGAAGATTAGCTGTCGTCTATTAAGAAAGTAAGAAAAGAAATGCGACCTTAAAAAAGGCACTTTAATTTGGCCAGTTGAGTCTTACAAGAACAGCCAAAACAAACCACACAATTTACATTTTAAGAGGGATGGAGAAACAAAATCACATGGTTAATAACAACTCTCTGAAGTAGAGGTTGAGTTAATAAACCGAAATTCACAAGTAATAAGTGAAATCAGCTTGTGTGTATCATTCTTTCCATAATCTGACATGGATACTCATCACAAAAGCACCTCATGATTTGGGACACTTGGCAAACACTGCAACTATTTCAAGGTGCTTGTTGCTTTTGCACTTTTTTATTGCATGGTAGAAGTGTCCTGAATTTTTTGTTTGTTTGTTTGTTTGTTTTTTAATAACTGTAACTTTTCTGAGATTTGGGGACTTTTGCATGTGGGTGGGTTTTTGTGATAGTAAACAGCTGCCAAACTTTTAAAGCTGCCAAATTAAATCCAGGACAGCACAAGGAGATAATGAAGAACAGGAACGCAACAGCTACAAGAACTGCTCTGTTTGTGTTATGCCAGATTTTTCTTTACCCCTTAAAAAGTACCGTGACGTAACAACTTTATCAATCACCACTTAAAGAGATGCCAAGCTAGACAGGCTTCTCAGAAAAAAAGACAATGTGAAGAAATATCTTTTATTGTGGATATGGTAAAATATTATTCTAGTGGCTTGTTCTTAATAAAGTATTTAATTTAATAAAAGAAATAAGAATCTATTAAAGACAGTTGCCCACCCCTTAAAAAAACAACCTGCGTGAGGAAAATAAACACCAAAATAAGTTAATACCCAAATTCTGTTTGCCTCTGATGGTATTAAAGAAGGTATTTGAATGTAAATATGGCTCAAGAGAAATCAGTTGCACAGATATATTCCCAATAACATCATCAATGTTCTGGCAATGTTATTTATGTACCTATGTATAAAACTGCTCCCATAAAGCTGTGCATAAAACTATACTGTGTGTATCAAGAAAAATGTATCTCAACTTAAAAAACCTCCACTTAGCCAAAAACCTGCAGCACCAGAATGATCCTCTGTGGAATGAGTATCAGTCCAAGTCATCCTAACTAGTAAGAGACCAGATTCCAGCAGTCAGTCTGTCTTCACAGAACAGAAAAGTGCCTTTGAATGTAAAGGCTGGAAAGTGCTTCAAACAAATGAGTTAATACCCGTATATATAGATTTTGCAGCTGGCTCCTTGCTATCTAATATCTCTTTCCTCCTGCAAGAAGAGGAGAGGAGTAATTTGTCTGGACATCCTTCTAGTCAAGCCCTAGAAGATTATTAAGGGGTTAATGACATCATTTTGGAAAGATGCTGCTGATCTAGAGGGCTTCAGGTTAGCCTAGGAGACTGCCAGAACCAGTAAAACAAAACTCAGTAGCTAAAGAGAGAGAGAATATGTGATTCCCAAAGTAAACAAGATTGCACCACCACTGAAAATAGTAGTTGAGAGTGAAAAATCCATTTCCATAATAACAAGACTTACCATTTCAGAGTCTTGACTTTGTCCAGGAACTTTTACAGGCACTACTGGCGGCCACAGACTGTCTATCAGACTAAAAAGTCCTGATGCCCTTCAAAAAGACCAATAAAATCAGGTTTAAAATGTTTTCCAGCATTATATATTACATTAAAAAGATTCATTATGAAATATAATTTAAACCATTGCATGATTATGAAAACAATTTTACATCATATTTGTCTTCTGGAAGCTGGTTTTGATTTGGTCTAATTAAATCTCCATCATTTCTGCCGCAGAGCGGAGAGGCATGGAAGGGATGCATCCCATCCAGTGACAAGCAAGTTGCATTTAATCCTTTGCCATGAACAGTCTGCTACATGGCAAAGTTCACGGGAAAGGGGGAAAGCTAGCTTGGGAAGGACACAGATACCAGGACAGCATTTCCTTTCCTTGCCCTTTTCTCCTTTTTCTCTTTTCTCTTTTCTCTTTCCTCTTTCCTTTCCTTTCCTTTCCTTTCCTTTCCTTTCCTTTCCTTTCCTTTCCTTTCCTTTCCATTTTTAAATGTTTAATTTTAAATAGATAAAAGTTTTGCTTCTAACATTTTCATTACTTGCTTTTCCCTAACAGCTGGTTGTAACTGCCTTTGGGAAATTCAGCACTTACCAGAGAGAGAGAAACAGGCGAGCTTTTGTTATCTTTACATGGGCAGAGATCAGTCTCCTTCCTACACAGCTGCTCATTTAGTTGTGATTTGTATTTATTTATTTTGCAACTTTTTTTCCACTTTTAATTTAGAAACAAACATACAATTAGCAGCCCATCATATTAAGGTAAAGCGCTGCAGACTCTTTAGCTTTAGCAAGGAAAGCTGTAATCTGCAGCAGTTCAGGGGCTGCCTCGTCAGTTGAGAGGGCATCCTTGTTGGACAGGCAGGAACTTCTGCAGGAGAGGCCAAGAAAACAGCTGAGGGAGGGGAAATAGCTACAGATAACCAACTTGAAGAGGCATGCATTTTTGAGTTAAAGCTCCCAGTTATCTTGTCCTAGTTCTCTGTTCTGCGTAGCTGAAGCACAGCGATCTGGATTTTAACCCCACACTGCCTCCAAGAACAAGTTGTCTGTTCCTCCAACTAAGAAAGCCACTATTTCTGAAACAGCTCTAAAAAAATGAAGCCCAAAACTTGCTAAAAGTGGTATTAGCTTTCAAAATCAACCGTTTAGAAGGAAATGGCATACTCTGGCACAAGGCTGAAGCACGTTGCAATATGCTGCTTCTCTTCAAAGGGTCATGGAAACTTTCCTTTTAAAGTTCTGCTTTTAGTGCACTTCTGCTTAAGAATATTTATTTCTGTATTTCCCTAGTTGTTCTCTGGATCCTTAAGCACTTGGACTTTGGGTGGCTATAGGCAGTGAACTTCTTCCCATGTATTTTCATAAAGTGTCAGTTATCACCTATGATTCGGTGTTAATAGTGATGCCTTTGGACCAGCACTGTAAGAAGTTTTATGGATGTAAATCTCAGAGTGGAATAAAGCTTGTAGTTCATGATTCAGGTAACAAGCTGGCAGATTAAAAAGAGGATGTTGCTACCTGGAGTTGCATTCTCCACACTGATGAACAGGCCAGAAACACAAACATTGCTGCTCTTTTACAAAAATGAACTTTCTGACTTACATGACATCACTGCTGAGTCTGTAGAAAGAGAAGGCTGAATTCAGAATGGTGGGGTTTTTGTTTAATGGAGTTTTTTTAAGTGAGAACAGTACAACATACAAAGCCATGCTTCTTAGGTATTAAAGAGACTTTACAGCAAACTGACCACTTCTGGAACCCTCGACTGGGGAGAGATTTTCTCTCTTGCATGGTACAGAATGATGTCCTCTCTACAGTCGCAGGAGGGCCAATGCCCAGAGGAACAAGCAGCTCTTGCTAAGCAGGACAGGCAAAAGGAGAGTTACAAACAGAGCACAGTCTCCTGCACAACTCGGGCAGTTACACAAGTGACCTTCCTCGCACGACATGCAGCACGAGGGCGAGGGCAGAGCACGGGTATGAACATGCCACAGACTCTTGTGCTTGTGCATGTACAGAGGTCACATACTTATCAATTTAGAGCAACTAAGCTATGCTGTTGCAGTGCAGATACAGCCACATCTCCACACAGACCTTGCACTGATTCCCCAGCTCGACTTTAAAGTTTGCACATGGGACATAAAGTTGTCCCTTCTTCTTTAGCTCTTTTCCAGCTTGCTACTCCATATTGGAATATCTAAGATGCGGTACATTTTCTTCTGTTGCTCATGTCCTTTTGGAGAAGGTCATCTCCTGCTTGAACTGGGAGCACTTAATTATTAGCAAATGACCGTGTTTGTTTACAAACAGGTGGAGGAGCAGTGTAGAGATTGTCTCCTGAACAGCTTGGCCCCATCCTTTTCTTTGACACCAGTCAGGCAAAGGGCAGGGACATTTGCCACCTGAAGGATTTGCAAGTTCCAAATAACATCCTGCCAGGATCTTGTCAACTAAAGGGGATGTTCTCTCCTGGATCTGTCACCATACCAGTCAGTGTCCCTGGTGAGGAGCTCCTCTCTTGCTCCACCCATTTATATGCCTCCAGTAAAGTTAACTTACAGACTTCAGCTTGGCAGAAGGGGGAATGAGGTGGTGGCAGCGACAGTGGAGAAATGGCAAAACTTTGTGTCTTCCTCTGTAGAAAATCACTACCCTCACAGAAAGAATAAAATTCATTCTCTTTATTGGCCAAGAAACACTCAAATCCCACTTCTGTCTGAGTTGAACAATGGGTGTATTTCATCCAGCATGTGTATCCTTCTTCAGCTATAGAGTCAGGACAGGAGATGAACGACTGGCTCTGTGCTACAGTGAGGGGACATGGTTAGCTCCCATGTGCACAAAGAGCCTCTCTGGATACAGAAGACAAACCAAAAACTTTACAATTTGCACTGCGAGTCAATTACTACTCATGTTAAAACAAACAAACAAAAAACCCTAAAATTATTTTGATTACAAAAGGACACAATTCTTAAAAAGGAAAAGTAGAATAAGAAGTGAGAAGAAAGAGGCTCAAATTAAAAAAAAAAATAGCAAAGTATTTTGGATAACTTTTTTTTACTTCAGAGACAAGGACTCTAATATTCTGTAACTTTTAGTTGAAAAAAAGAAAAAGAAAAAAGACTAAATCCATACCAGGAGAAGGACAGAAATCACCTATCATATTCTGACAGACTCAACACCCTATTTTCCACGCCAGACTGATATCTATGATTGGTAACAAACTTTTTGTCCCATATTAAACATGTAGATAGCCATCATTTATCACCAACACAGTAAGACCACTGGTAACACCAATGCAGTGTTATGGTATGGGCAAAATAATTCTTTTTTGTGTCCTGAATTATTTTTCTTATCCAATGTGCTCAAAAGGCATCTTAAAACTTTAAAACTTAAAACTTAAAACTTTCCTTGCTGAACTCTGGGAGATCTTTTCTCTGTATCCATAAATACAAACTGCCTGCTGTGCACCCAGGCAGCAGTCAGAGAATTTAAAAGATTTAATACTGTTAAACAGGCTAAATACATGGCTGGGAAAATGCAAAACATACATGCAAGCACAAAAATTAATTCTGACATATTTAACAAATCATCTTAAACTACTCCACAGAAAAATTACTGGAAGATAGAGTGTGATATTAATAAAATAGCATTTACTTTTCCCTCCCCACAATACTCGCCACGGATGATGACTGCTGCCCTGTGCAGAGGCAGCTGCTTTCATCTGCTCACGTAACCACCTTCCTTCTCAGTTTCACAGCTCAACAAGAGACAGAAGCCACCTTCCTGCTTCTAACCTTCCTGGCTTGTTTTGCCCTTCACTGCAAAGTCAGGTGGCATATATTCATTCATGCACACATGCATATATATGTTTACTCTGTGATTTTTCATTAAAACATACAAATAAAGAGGAAAAGCTGTTCTAATTAGACACACAGTAAAGTGATAAGCCAGTATCTACAGTATCAGCACATCTACTCTGATCCTGTGGAAACTTAATTCGTTTCATACCACGTGCTATGCTACAAAAACCAAACAACTTCAAATTTTGATTTTTCAAAACTGTTTCACCAACTCTGATCTGACAGCTTATTTCATAGCTTAATAAGAAGATTTTGTTCATTTCTCTCACAAGCATGAAGTACCAAATCTTTGTGTGTGACATGCCTGATTCCATTCTACAGCTTATAGTTTGGGGGATTTTTCAATCTTAATGATCATAGATTCAGGGGAAAATTACTACAGGGAGAAAGTATCAGCAATATCAAAGACAGTAGAAGGAAAACAATGCCCATAACTAGGAAAAAAAGAAAGACTACCTAAGGTTTACAGTAGGGGACAGGAAGAAAGCTGCCAGGACTCTCCTCCAATGTCTTCCACAGCTTTGCTCTGGGGACTTAAGACTTAGCACTTCTCCGTTTCCTACTCTCCCAATTTTATTCTAAAAGAAAACAGTTTTATTTTGGCATTATCAGTCTCAATTACTAAGAACTCAAAAATAAAGCAATTCCCATCCCTCCGTGTAACGTCTCCTTGCTCAAAACTAAAAAGAAGTTCAGTAATAATCAGCTAGACTGCACAAGCTTCAGCAATCAAAAGACAAGCAATCCAAATACAAAGCTGATAGGCTAGTTCTCCCTTTAAGACACCTCTCTGGACCTTGCAGAGCACAAGCTATGTAACAGCATATCTTCTCAGACTTGAGCAATAAAAGCAACAATATCATAAAGCAAAAATCTGAGCCTACTAAACCAGCATCTCAGTCAAAATACAAACAGGGGGGAAGGGCTGCTCTTTTTATCTGTAAGTTTTGTTTAGGCATGTGAAATTATTTTGTTGAACAGTTTATTTACATACTCTAATAGCTCAATTTTCTATAGTACATTAGAAACTACACATACTACATTCAAACACTGAAATTATAGTATGGAAGCACTTTTGATTCAATATGGATATGACTATGTTATTCTCCAGTGCTGTTTACTGAAGAGATTCATGACAGAAGCACTGAAGATACAAGCAGCAGTCTGTGCTTGTTAAAGAGAAGAAAATCCAGGAAATTAAGTTAATTTCTGATGCATAAGCAGTCATCAAAAATAATAAAAGAGTAATGCAAGTATTCAAAACTTCAGTGTGATTACTGAAATTATGCTTTAAATGGAACTCAACTTTTAACCACTTTAACCTGAAGTGTTTCAGGACCTCAAAACCTTAGAGATGTGGGCGGCTCTTTTAGATGGCAGTCTTTTTGGAGGAGGGAAAACCAAAAGGAAGGAAGTTATGACTTCCTTACTCTGTGGAGAGTTCTTACTATTACATTTCCTGTCAACGTCAAGCAGCTGAAACACTTTCTTCTATAGCAGTTGCTGGTGGCCCTCTCTTCTGAGTGTAGGGCAAAAAGAAGAGAAAGTTATTGGTGAAGAGTAGCAGAAAAAGGAGAGAGAGAGAGGCCAGAGAAGTATGGGACTTAAAAGAGAAGAAAAAAAAAAATATAAAAAGGAAACCCTTAGGCACAATTGTCACCAACACTACAGACAAACACAGGGAGATTTCAGACTTCAGTGCCTAACATTTGGAAGTTTAAACTGACAAACAACAGAAGCCAAATTTATTTGAAAATGCAGAAGTCACTGAAACAAAACACGGGCTGATGAACTCAATGTTTAGAGTCTACTTAACTCTGGAGCAAAATGGAACAGATAGGACAACCTGCCGTGAATTAAAGGCTGGGTCAAGTACCAAAGTTTATGAGCTGATGCATTCTTCAAAGTGTTTTAACCCTATCCAACAGAAGTGTGGATTTTAGAACCTTCCATTCAACAGTTGCATCTTTTGAAACTTGTTAAGCATTTTTTTCAATTCAGGGACAAAATTTGTACTGACACCCTGTGTTCATTATATATTGAATTAAAGCATTTCTTCTACCCCCCTCCATTCTTAAATTGGTGTCATCTTTCTATTCTGCTGAATAAAAACTCTTCATATTTCTACCTGATAATAAAGCATAAAGAGAAGAAGCACATATGTCTGCTACACTCAGCAGTAAAACAACTTGGCAAATGAGGTGGAAAGACACAAATAGTCCAAATCCAAATTATTGTTCTGTGTAGAATTCCAGTCAGGGCTAAAAACATAAAAATAATATTTTTATTGCTAAAGACAGATCTCTAACCCTAAAGTTTATCTCAGTTCATTGAAATTAACTTCTGATAGGAAGTAGTGGCCTATGACAAGGTATAGATTATTTACTCCTGAGGTATTTTAGTGAGTGCTACATCTAATTGCATCCATTTAGTTACCAGTTATACTGGACATACCTGAAACATGCCTGGGAACTGTTAAAATAGGGGGGGGTTACATGTTAGTTGCACTAACTGCAGATTCTTAACCAAAATTCCTGCCTCTAGCAGTACACTGTCAAAATCCCCCTTCCTCTTTCTCAAGGGGATGAATTTCTAAGATTGACAGATGAGGTAGTGGAAGGACAGAGTGAGCTCCACTGAGGAGCCAACACCACCAGCAGCAGATCAATGAACATGTTTCAGTCTTCTCTCTTTAAACAAGAATATCCTTCTTTTTTGCTGATACTGAGCATGCAGTTGAGGGAACAGCTGTAGGGAGGGCTGGGAAACCAGTATGAATGAGAGGGTGAACAGAAAAGGTGTCAAGAAAGAGATGCTGAACCGCATACGTGCTGTTAATTCAGCTGCTGCAATGCCAGTTGCTACCTTATTCAACAGCCTCATGAACAGACTAGAAGAACTGCTGGAAATCAGACACTGAACAAGTCATGGCAACTTTGCTGTGACTTGGCCATGCCCGTCTATTTTCCAGGATTGCCAGAAACTGAACTGCAAAGGGAAACATCGCTTCCTCTACTGGACTACAAAGGGAAGGATTTCCTGTAGGGACGGTCTGGGGGAGTATGTTTTACATGGGGCATGGGACTTGTTCTGAAAACCACCTAAATCAATAAAAAACTTTCAAATGACCTACTATGAGACCCTAGTACTTGTTAAAGCATATGGGTAGTCAAAACCAATATTCAACATTAACAGTGTTTCTTTCAATGTAAGATTATTGTGACTAACTTTTCACATCTTGGTCAAGACAGGACAGCTGTACAAGTCCTTATCACATTTTTCTTTTGGATCACAATTGTTTTCTTATTGGGAGAAGAAATGGGTTTAGTTTCTTTAGCACATCTTACAGTACAGGTCCATTTCAATGATCGAGTCAGGTTTACATCCAGGTGAAAAGCCTAAAATGTTTTAAGTTCTTGAAATGCAACTTCAGCTTAAAACAGTGAGTTAAAAACTGGAATAAAGTTAAATAGTACTTTAAATTAAATACTTGATGATGAGGATGGATGATGGCCTGGAAAATTTTTTTGAAAAATAACAGTGGTACCTTGATCAAAAAGTCTCGAGAATCTATGTGTCTGTTAAATGAAAATCTTCCCTGTCTCCCAGAGGGACTGAGGAAGCACTCTGTGTCTATAAGAGAGATTACTATCCATGGGATTGTGGGACAACATGCCCATATGGGATCTTATTAGCTATTCCTGGCTTTCTCTAGATCATGTGCTTCAAAGGCACACACACACACAAAAAGCCATGGCTTTTCCCTTGTATTTCCTACATTTTATTCCCTTTTATCCATTTTAAAAGCCACTGTCAGGCTCCAGGAAACAAACAGTTTAAAAGCCATCTCCTTCCAACAAGTAATTGGCATTCTCAAAAAAAAAGGCAGCAGTCTTTCTTGCGGGGCAGACCACATAGTTCTTATTCACTCATGTGCTGCAAGCCAAGGTTGGGCACTCACAGGCATATCCCATCATGTGCTTGGATATACTACTGGCTCTGGAAACCCACTTATCCAGTGGCAATGAGCTCTACAGTCTAATTATGCTCTGTGTGAATAAGTACTCCCTTATATTCATTTCAGCTATGGCTTTACTGTGGTTTCCATCACACCTAGAATGACACAAAACGTGTCTCAGCACTTGTAATAACAAGCTATAAAGCAGAACTTCAGCTAAAACAATTAAGAAAAAACTAAATCCCTGAACAATTCACCCACCCACCCATCTTGTACAACGAAATCACGTTTTAACCACTGCACTGTCCCTGAAGCTACACTAGCCTTTTTCTTTTAATGTTTCCTAGCAGGGTTTACCACCAGCACAGCTCCAGCTGAGCCACCAGCATATTCTGCAGTGTGTCTTCTAATCGTCCTCAGAATAGCCAGAAGTAAGTTACTGCTGCTTTGAAACACAATTTACATTAGAAAATGTCTGTCTCTTATTAGCTAGGCAGAGTACTGGAAACACCAGCAGCCAGTTGTAAAACTTTATTTGTACCCAGAATTCCAAAGCCATTATTTAATTTGTTTGGAAAAAATGTAACTTGAAAAAAAATAAAAAAGCCAACAAAATAATTAAATAAGAAGACGTGTTTGTTATTAAAGATCCATAAAAATGCAAGTAGGTTTGAAATCCAAAGGATCTGAAAATTAACACTGCAAGTACATAAAAAGAAAAGCATACTGAATAGGGCTGGCTGGAAAACAACAATTCCATTTTGCTAAACATTTCAAGGCTTTGAAATTTGTTTTTGTTCCAATATGAAACAAAAATGAGACTTTCTGAAAGTTTCATGAAATAAGAATGAGAGAGAGAATATTCAGTCCCTCTGGACCTGAAAAAATCTTCCCAGCAAAATTGTCTCCAAAATAGATAATGTTTCCATGAAACATTCTGGTTTTGATGAAACAGCATTTTTCAACAGGGGAAAAAAAAAGTGTCAGCAGAAATATCACAGTCATTCTATTAGCAAAGGCTTATTATCTACATTGGATGCTTGCACAACCAAATTATGCTGAGAACAGAACCAATCTACTTATTATAGGTTACCATGTGAAAACTGTATCAATTTCCTTAGAAAGATACTCTGTAAGATAATAGATCTGTGTGTGTTGGCCATTTTTTTTTTTTTTTGATTAAAGGTATTTTATTTCATTCAAAGAATGTAATAGAACTCTCAGAATAAGCAAAATCTGAGAGGTACCATAAGTCAATTTGTCATATATCTGGGGGGAATTTTGTATAAACCTGTGGACATTCTTCTTCCAAAATAAGAATCTACAACTTTTTTTTTTTTTTTTTTTTTTTTTAAAGAAACAAACTGTGCTTCCAAAATCATCTCGACTTAACTGAATTAAGCTCTCATATACTAAGGGAGGCTGTGCTTGAAACTTCAACCCATACTGGGCATTATTGTAGCAAAACACACTGCAGTAAAGAGTTCTGCAATACAAGGGAAACAAAATTAATGTTTTTAAGTCTTTGAGTCTTCTTGAGAGGAAGAAAACACATTTTGCAGAATTTTACATATGGTAACACTTCTCTATCCCTTCTCTGCTAAGTGTGCGTTTGTCTGTTACCTTATTTATGCTCATTTTGGAGTACAGCTTGCTCAAGTATATTGGATGCCCCAAAAATGTCAACGAGGACATTTAACTGAACCAAGTCAGATTCAGTTGTTCCAAAGAATATTGATCACAGAAGTAAATAAAAAGGCAGATCACCTCTGCCTGCCACAGCGCGCAATACGTTGTCCCAGGAATCGTTCTCACCTTCCTCTTGTAGTTCTTTGCAGAATTTTCATCCCAGCTAAGCAGCAGAACTTCCCTTCCCATCTCCTGCCATACTGCTCAATGTCATCTGCAGAACTCAGGGACTGCAACTGCACTTCACTGAACATGCCATAGGCATCCTGGACGAGGAGGCATAACCTGGAAAACATTCCACCGTTACTCGGCGGCTTCTCTTTGTAACAAACCAGTTAGCAAATTTCTGAAAATGATGTTACAAACTTCTGGACAGGGAGAATTCCTACCAAATAACGTATCGATAAACAAGCCCAACATCACTAAAGGTTGTCTTGTGTATATTTTCAGGAGGTAACGGAGCCATGAAATAGGGAAGCATGACTTCAAAAAAAGTGTAGAGGGCTTGCAGTGGGAATTAGATAAATTAACTGCTCTGCACTATGAGGTTTGCATGCTTATGAAAAAGGCCAAGTTTTTGCCTTACTTGTGGTGAATTCTGCAATGCAGACAGAGCAATGATGCAAACGTATATGTGTGTGTATACACAGAAAAATTCTGCTTAAAAGTTAACATAGTTCACAAATAATAATCACCAACACTGAATCTGGCAAAGCAAGCATTACGTTTTCTATAACTTCAAGAGTCCTGAGAATGCAAAAGTGAGTGACATGTCCATTTTTCTTCAGAAAAACCCCAGGAAACTGCAGATTAGTATATACAATATTGGGTATCAAAAAGCCCAGAGGGCCTGTTTTAAGGAGGTAATTAAAGAACCTGCTAAACAAACAATTTGATTAAAAGTAATATATGGAAGTAGGGACTGTAGGGCTGGGGAGTATTGCTTAACCAAGTTGCCAGTATTTTGAGAAGATATTACTGTCAGAGCAGATAAGGCAAAATCAGTGGATGTCATACATTTAGATTGTCAAAAATGCATTTCACAAGATTCTGCATCTGAGATGAGCAGCCACGATAGCATGAGTCATGCAGTGCTGGAATAAGGAGGCTGCTGTCTACAAGATGGGTTTAACTGCCCCAGAAAGAGACAGTTAAGCATGCAAACTTTTCAAAAGGAGACAAAAATTACCATTGAGGGTGGCATACGCATCTTTATTTCTAAATAAATTCAGGGGTGCATTAGGCAGCAGGAATCAGTTCATTTCAAAGGTACATGCCAAAACTATCTTCTCCATTGTTCACAGCAAGCCAACTCCAACTGTTTTTTATAACATGTGTGCATACTGAAAGCACTCAACAGTAGTCATTATAGCTTTACTATACATATTTTAAGTGAAATGAGCTTCTACATTTCTCTGGAAGAAATCCATGTATTTCCTTCACAGAGATGCTTAGGCACATGGAAGAACATTAATCACAGTCTCCTTGTTCATTAAGAACTGTCTAACTTTGGCTTACACCCTTAAGAGGGCTGCACTCGACATGGCCTTACAACCCCAAAGCCTTTCAGACATCAGCAGCTGGACAAGCACCAGCTGAGAGGCCTCATTTTTCAGATTCTAGTGCTGGTTTTGAGAAGCAGAGAGTGGTAGGACCGAACACAAACAAAGGCTCCTGCATTTTCCCCGTATCTCTAGCCAACAGGTCCCACACAGAGTCTTCACCAGGCAAAGAAAGCTTAGGTACAACAGCCTGCCAAGGTTAAGAAGTCCTTTGGAGCCATGAAACATTGCTTCTAGCCTGAGCAACGATAAACAGGAGGAAACCAAACGCTGTTGTGGTGTGTTGGCTGGAAAAATACGTACCCCCAACTCCAGGATGAGTGATGTTCCCAGTCTAGAAAGTGGGTGACTGTCCTAACAACACTGTGTCTTCAACAGCTCTACCACTCCATTTTCTGTGTAAAACAATCCATGAGATGCCTTCTGGATTCAAGATCATCTCCAGCTCAACAGAACAAAGACTGCTGAGTTACGGACATGACAGCCCAGAAGCAGAAAAAATACATTTTTCTGCCACTTTCCAATGTCAGGACCTCGCAATGAGTTAAAAAGTCTCCCAAGTTTTAACTGATTTGACTGAAACTCCTCATGCTATTGTTTAGTTTGGAAAAACAGAGCTAATATACTCTGGACATTTCTGAGAATCAGATAGAGAGGAACAGGAAAAACAAAGCAAACAGTTTTGCCTATGTTAACAAAACATTCAGTGACTGTTAATTGTGAAAAATTAGGCCTCCGTATCTTGGAGCAAGCAAGGGCCAACTGAGTTAGTGCCTCAGATCTGATCCGTTCAGCAGTCTCTTAACTGATCACTGGAATTTCTCATATCTTTAGTGAGACATAACTGAATGCAAGTAAGTCTCAGACTAGCTGGCACCAGGCTCATATTAAGTCCTCTGGGACATGCTAATTGCCCAAAGAAAATTAGCTTGGTTGGTGCCGAAGACATCAGTCACTAAAGTGCATTTTCACAGTCCTTTTAAGCCAAGCAAAGAGATGGCTGCTGGCAGACATGGGAGTCTCAACTCCCCACATCCCTGGCCGCATATTTCCATCCCTTTGTGGTGGCAGCATAAATGGCAAGGATAGGAAACTGATCTGACCAAAAAAATACTGTAGCCAAAGAATCATCATCAGATCTGCTCCTTGAAAATTAACTCTGTAGAAGAAAGCTCCTCTTTGCATGAAGAACTGCTTCTAGACAGGGATGTATTCTCCAGGCAGGATTAGGAGGCTGAAGCTCCCACTCCAGCTGCCTACTATATGCAGCACAACGTCCCAGGTCATATGATGGAAGAATGGTCATCTTATGACCAAGCTTGATATACTGAAGTAAAGGAAGAACCATGCAACTTGAGGCTTATATCACTCATGTTCCCACTCAGACTAGGAGCACGTCCATGATTATTGCCATCATGAGGAAACACAGAGCAGCAGAACCTATTGCATCAGACTGCAAGTACTTTTGTTCTACAAGGACCCTACACGTGAGCAGACATCCACTATACTACACTTGCTTTCACAGTATCCAAAAGGTATCCACAACTTCTCTGCAACATGCATTTATAATGACTTGCATATATTCACTCACGTGGAAGACAGAATTTCACAAATAACCTTCAGATGCCCTATTTTAGACTGAAAGATGGGGAATACCCCAGACTAATGCTATGAAGAGAACTTCACAAACACATTCCCTGCTTCCACACACTTTTAAAACAGTACGAATGAACGATGACAAAAACATCAAATATTTTCAACATCATTTGATCTGTCTCACACTAATTTAGTAGGTAATTCTATAGGTATTTCATGATGACAACTGATTTTCTTACTTAACGTCGATCATGAAATCAGCTGAATCCCACCACAGACCCAGCGATGCATTTGGAGAACTATTCTCATGTTCTCTGAAACTGTTTCTGCTCTGATGGCTCTTGCACACTGTTAGCATCACTGACAGTAGTCGTTCAGCTGCTTTCAGAGGCTGTTGATTCATGCCCTTAACTTCTTCACCAGCATTGTTGTTTTTCCTTGATTTCATTTTATTCCCAGAAAAGTGCATTTGTATTATTTTCCCATGTTACAGTGTTGCTCTCATATTACAGCACATGTTCTTGCAAATTAAATTTTAGCAGCTAGTCAAACTGTGATTAAAGCAAGTTTGTCCCATGATTTTTACCCCCTTTGAAACTCACTACCAGGATGAAAACCCACATCTAAATTATGAGACAAGCTGCAAATCCAAAATTAGTATCTACCCCGAGGAATTCAGCATTTATTATTTGTGCACATCTATCACAAGTACTTCTTTTTCCATAAAATGTGGCGTTTGTACTGAATCAATTAATCAGCATAAACATAACTTTACCAATGCCCTGTCAGTATGGACTGTAATGAATTGTTAACAAAAGAAAAGAAAGGCAACATCTCCATTTTTATCAGTACTGATCATGTAGGGAGAAAAAAAAGGATCATCTTTATTTCTGGGACAACGAGATGCAACCCTGCAGAAGGCCTCCATTTAAAATATGTTTTTGGAAAATGAAATTTCTCATATAAAGCAACACAGAATTGACTGCAGGAGCGAGGGGTGGCAGGGAAGGCCATAGAGGAGCCAATGTGGGAGCTGCAGACTAAGGAAAAGGTGAAGTATGACTCATGGGTAATAACAAAGGGGGCGAAGATAGGGAATGATAAACAGGGAGGCAGAGATTAGCCTCTTTTTTATGTGTCTTTTTTGTGTGTCTGTCTTTTTTTTTATTTTATTTTAATTAATGACACAGTAAGTCTCATGCAAAAGCTTGGGAAGATTTTGTTAATTTGCTAATAGCCAGAAGCGAAGATGGGGGCTGGGAGAATATGAGGCTGATTACTCTGCATTATTTCTATGACTGTGCTGATCTTTAGGACAAAACGTTTCCCGGTAGAAATCTGGAGAGGATTACAAGATTACTCTGGTGTGCCCTTCTCCTAGTTAAGTCACTCCTCACGGCTAAAGGGTACTGCCTTCTTTTACCATTACTTTTTTTATACATGAAAAATAATCTCTCTCCATCCTGCTGCCTCATATCAGGCAGCTGATATTCTGAAGAAGTAAGGGTGACAAAAAACTTTCTTCAGCTCTGGTCACCTCCAGCCTCCTCAGCCGCTGTGGAAAAGGATAAGAGAAAGATCTGTCTGCAGAGGAGATGAGAGCGCACGGAGCCTGAGCTGGCTGACTGCGCAGGGATTGCTGCTAACGGCTCTTGTGACAACAAGCAGCAGAAATCTGTCATGAACAGATTTTAAGTAACAAATAATTGTTTCACCCTTGGGTAGGAGGACAACCGTCAGGCCCACAGCAGCTCTTCTCCCTGCATAGCAAAGCTGTGCAGGACAGTGCGAGGAGCAAGAGAGCCGGGCAGAAGGCACCACCTTTGCAGGGCTCAGCAGGGACTACAGTGGTTTTTCTTGGAAGGGAGGGAAAGGGGGGAATGGGGAAATGCCTGAAAACTAATTGAATTTTATTAGCTCTGATATTTGCTCATTCTTTATCTTAACCATCCAAGAGACAGCTGCTGCTGCTTTGTTTGTCAGAAGGACTTCTTATCTCTTTGAGGTGCGGTCCTAGCAGAGGCATAAAGCACACATACATAAACACACATAAACAAACCCCCCTCTCCCTTAATCACCAGAGGCACAACACTACCTACACAACTCCAATTCAGCAACTTGTCTGGTCAAGTCTCCAGGTGGAGCTGATTAACTCCTGCTAATATGGCTCAGATTCAAATTGTAACCTGCAGGACACCACCCTACCGGGATTTAATGTATTCCTACCTTGCCTACTCCTTGTGTTCACCGTATCTGTATTATCTCTGAAAAATTAAAGCTCAGGGCACAGGTCTAAACACACGGGGACAAGCATCCATCTCCACCACCCCCCACATACCACTAGCAAGATTTTCCTATTAAAAGCACCATATTCACCAGCTCAAAACCTGGTTTATGTTCCATCTTGAAGAGTACAAACCTGATGGACCCTTCTTTAGGGAGACACAAAATTAGGAGTTTTCAGCTTAAAATCCATGCTCTTTGCTGTCATTAAATAGGAGAGTGGCATTCTACAGAACATAACTATGGACTGAACAATACAAACAAAAACTGATGATGATGATCACAGAATGTGGCTAGCCCCTTCAGTATCTGGGCTGCAGAGGTACACAGGTACCGAGGGGAACACAAGCACCGCTGCTTCCAGTTTATAAGGGGAATGTCAAGCTCAAAGAAGAACCCTGGTCCTAACTCCCTCCAAGTACAGATGTTGCTAGCACCCAGGCTGGTGCTCTGGTATGAAGCAGTGAGGCAACCAAAATATCAATCATTTGCTTTGAAAACTGGAGGTTCAAAATTACTGAAAACTGGAGTTCCCGATCATGTCTGGTTTTTATTCAGTAACTGTGGAAGGACCCAGAAGAAAGAGAGGAGAAGGCAATTCTGGAGTGCTGGACCTGGTGGAGTGGGAATGGTGCACATGGGTAACACCAGACATGCCAGTTCTCTCCAGTGAGAGACAGGCTGTCCATGCAGAAGGACTGGTGGAAACAGCACACGTGACAGGAGTAGCACCAGGGCAATAAGCAAGTCTTATCTCTGCACCATATGCAGCAGACCTCCTTAGTCTCAGGAAAGGAATCTTTTCTTTGCAGGCACTTTTTAGCATGTGTGTAACAGAATATTTACATAACACACTTTGCAAATAACTCACTACAGTAACTATACCAAGCCCATCATTTTGGATTTTCCTTGGTTTTCCTTACACTTCTATGCACATGTTAAAAAACAAAACAAACCAAAAAAACAACTCTAAGTAAGAGAGTTTATAAAATAACTGTTGCTTATTTTTATTCACTTCCTTGAGTAGTCATTTACTTCAATTCAAACTGGAAAATCAAATGCAACTTCCACAAGGTCTTTTATGAATCCCTGCCTGCTGATTGCTTTTTCCAATTCTCCATTCAGGTTAATCCTTCCACCTCATATTTTCTGTCTGTGACCCGAGGAAGCAGTGCTTCTGGGGGAAGTTGATTTTGTGTAAGAAGAGACCTGTACAAGACAAATATATCAGGGGAGCTACCTTTATAACACAGCACTTCAATGCAGAGAATGGAGCTTCACAGCCCTGTAAGTGTTCCCATTCAAAACCTGGAATACCACCTGCCCGGTGGGAACTACATACGACATCCCAGGAATGGGTGCAGCCCAAAAAACAGGCAGCTTTTCATGCTTGCAGTGACAACCACAGCTCTACACCTGACAATTTCTTCAGCATAAAGCAGTTATTCTTTGAAGTTTCCATGCAGCACCAAATGAACTTCTTAAACTCCCCACCTGACACTCTCTCTTAAGTGTACTTTCAAAGGAAACTGCTGATGTGTGTGTTTTATTTGTACACAGAATTTTACTCCTAAATTAACAAAACATTTAAAACCATAGAAAGACATCACTGACATCTGCTCAAACACAACATGGAGCCTAAGCTATCATTTCAAACAGGGACAGAGTTGCATTTGAGAAATATTTTCAGTATCACGTGATAGCTTCACTAATCTCAGATTCACAAATTAATATTGAAGCTATTCTATAATAACAGTTTAAATCCAAAGTAATTATGTCATGTAAGTAAAAAATTATAGTGATGGTCGGTTCGGAAGACACAAAAAATTAAAGAAAAATAACATCCTAAATGCATCCTAAAAGTTTGCATAAAGGTCCAGCCATAGCAGATCCCTCCAGATCCCCCTGACATCTCCACACTACATGGCACATAATTTTTGCCAAGATCCATTTCATACAGCTTGTTAGGTACATAAGAACAACTTTGGGTGGTAAAAAGAAAGCAAGCACATCAGATCATCCTGTTTTGGATGCGCCATGCTGTTAATTGTAGTTGGTAAAAAAAAATAATGATGTACACACTCCTCAGGTTCCTCAGAGTACTATTCCTTCAGCATGGAATCCCACTACAATCCTGTTGGTTATTTCAGCATACAATTCAGAGAAAACATTATCTTCCTGTACATCATGATTTACAAATCAAGAATAAAAACATACATTTAAGAAACTTACAGGGTCAGCTGAAAACTGCAAGTCTTTTCTTATGGATGATCTCCAATAGGAAAATCATGTTCCAAATATAACATGTAATTACCACCCAGCCATTTAAAGTACTTATCTCTGAATCTGAGGAGGGGTTCTTTGTTTATTTTTTTTTAATCTTAAGACTTCGTAATTATTGTTTTGGCATCCAAGAATTCCAACAGTTGGCAAGGTGCTGCCAAAAGATCATCTCGTGCAAGGTGCTCAGCACCCTCCTTTCCAAGAAAATTAGGATTCAGTTGCTGACTCTGGCAACATTTTATATCATCTTTGCCTTGCTACTTTCCTCCACACCTCAGTTCCTTACATGTAAAAATCAGAATAAAAGTCCTGTCTCCAAAGGGTGATCTGAAAGCAACAGCTGAATAATATGTTGGTATCTAGGAAGGCGGGTCCACGAAGCCTATTCTGGGTGCTAGAACCTGTATCGAGAGAGAAAGGGCTTCCTTGCAGTATCAACCCATTTCTTCCCCACTACAGGGCTTAGACAACTCTCAACACCCCCTGCAAAACCCACTGCGAGGGCTTTACAGAATCACAGCATCTGACACGAAGCAAGAGCATTGTAGCAGAGGTGCTGGGGTCCCTTATGTTTCAAGACAGTATTATTTATGGATTTACCAGAATCGCACACACCACGAATGGGATCCTAGATGACTTTATGATAAAAAAAGAAAGAAACCAAACAAAAGATGAAGTATTAACAAAAAGAAGAAGAAAAAAAAAAAAAAGCATCCATTTCAGCACGCACAGAACATTTTAAAACACGTCCTTGGTAGGGCAGCATTGCACATGTGCTTCTCCAGTGCATGTGAAAGGTAAATGAAATCTAACACTGGGGGATTTCTCACCGAGCTGTGCCTGTGCTCAGTAAGACATTCTGCTGTTTCAGTGCCACATCACCCCACCGAAATAGCACAGAATTATCATATTCATTGAAATAAACAGCAAAATAAAGAGCAAAGAAGAAAAGCAGAAGTGTTGGGGCTCCCTCCCCGGCAGAAAGGCAGCTTCCCCCTTTCTCGCGGGGTCGGCCACTGCTGTTTTTCACTCGGGCTGTTTCTCCCCGCTCCGTTCGGCGGCTGCCTCCCCAAGGTGTGTTTCTAAACGAGGGAGAGGGCGCGTGTTTGTGCCTGCGCATCGCCTGTTTACCACAGTTATGGTAGCACTTCTCAGCAGACCACCGAGAGTTCTAGGAAACGGCCCCTGTTATTTTACTCTGGGTCAATGTCAGCCCATGTCAGGCAGTAAAGATCACACAGGACAGCTCGCTCCATCTCGCAGTGCTGGCCGGAGGCCTCAATGGGAGAGGGAAGGGGAGCGAGCTGCGAGTGGGCGGAGAGCCTTCCCAGCACTCTACCAACCACTGCACGAGGAATTATGATAAACACCACTCTGGAAACCAGATACAACAGTACATTGTGTTCTTCTTCAGAAAAACAACCAGACTTCGGCTCACTTAAAGTAAACAGTTAATCCTGTTTATCTTTTTTTTTTATATTTTTTCTTTCTTGATGAGTTGTTAACAGAACAATCTTTTCTGCAGAGCTAGTAAGAGATCTGTCCCTTAAATTCACACTCATTTTTTTCTTCCTTCAAGAAGAAAAAAAATAATAAAAAATCAATCCGATACGTAAACTTTCTACTATCGGCAAACAGTGTGGAATAACAATCTTTCTTGGCTCAAACTGACTTAACAAAGCCATGCCAGAACTGAATGAAACCTTTCCCTCACTTACATATTTTATTTTGGAAAACTGAAGTCCCAAACAGAGTGTTCTATTCATCCCTTTTAACTCTTCCTTTTCCGACAAGAACAAGCAAACCAGGTTAAAACAAACACACAAAACCAGTCAGGGGTGGAGGGTGCTGGGGGAGTACAGATCAGCTACTGAGCAGGGGGTGGCTGCTCCCAGGTTTTCTCTGGGAGGTGAAATGAGAGGAGTCAGACAAATCAACTGCAACCGAGGTAACAAACTGTTATCCTCCTTTCCAAAATAGCTGCTTACTGTGCAAATTCGTGATGTCCCCGACTTTCAATATTAAGGGTGATTAATTACAAAAGCAGATTGAATTGATTATCTTGTTTTGCTGGAGTCACCACAGTCTACCTATTAACTACTTCTTAACTGGGGACTCCCACTAAGTCTACTGCAAGCTACAAGCTTTTCCAAAGGGAATTCTAATTTTTAGCACTTGGGAGTTTAAATAGTTCTGAAAGTCAACAAGGAAAGTGTGCTTGACATCCCCAGTCAGTAAAAGTTTGTTGATTTAGCTATTTATAATCATAAAAATACATGATTTGCAAAACTGAACACGGAGAAGGAAAATATTTCCTTGTTTTATTTTTACTCATCTTGCAAGCTCTAAGATTCTGGGTTTTCTGTGCAACCAATGTCATCAAGTGCAAACATGTAAATTCAGGCCTGGGAATGAAAATATGATTTTCAAATTTTAATTTTTTAAATTATTTTACATGCATATTTTTAATGCTTTTTCTGCCTTGAGATCTTAATTTATTTTAAAATCTTTTGCAACAGTTACATCACGTTCATGACAGAGCAGGACAAAGCAGTGCTACTTCCCATCACAGACACTGGTCTGGGGAGGCAGCTACCAGAAGGCTGGGGCCAGAGCCCCAGAGGAGAAGCAGCTGCAGGAGTATCTCCCCCAGTCCACCACTTTGCCCACGGTTGCCTGCAGCCAAGACTGGAAGAGCCAGAATTGGTAGGACAGGACCTGCTGAACACTTCATCTTGCTCCAGGTGCACCCTGTCATTTAACCCCCTCCCTCCCATTGCTGCACCTGCACAAGAAAAGCATGGTTGCTTTATTATGATTGTGGGTTTGGCCCACCAAAGTCAAACCCACCTTGATGGACAGTCCACAGTGGTATCTATGAAGGAACCAACTTATGCTGAGGTGCTGCAGCTCAGAGCAGAGTGGTTAAGAGCTGCAGGACAGCAGCAAAGAAGCAATATACTTTGGTAGAACCTCTCTCTTGGGAAGCCAGAGGAGAATGTGGTGATGCTACGGTCTCTGCTTGTTGGAAGAACTCCTGGGTGCAGGAGAAGAAAGCACTAAACCTAAATCACCTAGGGTGCAGTTATAATCCATGTACAAAAGAGGACTTCCTTTGGCTCCCCAAGTTTTGACCCCACGGTGGCTGGCCACCATCACGCCCTACTTCAGGAGGGAATGTATCAGCCTAGAAGAATGTGGATGAGAGGTGAATCGACTGGAGATCATTAGGAGATGAAGCAACAGCAGGAGGGAAATGGGGAAGGTGAAGAAAACAGAGATCAGGAGGAAATGTTCTCTGATACTACCTCCTTTCCACTTCCTTTCTTACACCTGGCTGTTGTCCATATTTCTGGTAGTTAGAGGTTAGGGGGGAAATGCTGGTCTGTGGCAACACTAGTATAATGCCATGGATGACCTACAAGCATTACTGATGGAGCACTTTCCTCATCCAGATTTTTTATATCAGAAATTATGGACACAACAAGTATGGTTGAAAGAGAAGTGCAGATGGCAGGAGTTTTCCAATTTGAAAATTAAAAAAAAAAAAAAAAAAAAAGTTTTGTTACCCTTTTAACCCATTTGAACTTTTTAAAATGAAAAATCCCATTTCCCATTATAGGTCAAACAAACCTTTATAAATTATTTTTAAATAAGCATCAGGTTTGAGCCATTATCCAAGCCTCACTCAAATCAACATCTTTTCATTGATTTAAATGAGCTTCATTTCAAGCCATAAAGCAGGGAGAGAAAACACCTGTGCAGCACACCAGTAACATTCCTCCACCTTCACTGCATTCAATCATTCATGCAAATTCCATGTTTCCCTTGTAAAAACTGAACAACACCAATCAAGGATCAAACATTGAAGTGATTTTATGAATATCACACTTACAATTTCCTGTGATTTCAAGGAATCATTTGTAGCAGGATCAAAACTTGGAACATTCCACATGATACATAAAAAAGAATCACAAATTTGTCACATTCTGATTATTATTACCTTTTTTTTTGCATGTAACAGGGTAATCTTACAACATGCACTGAGAATCTCCTGCTTCTCCCATCCCTTTAGTTACCTTCAGACGCATATGGAGATTTCAAATATTGTATGTGCTACTGGGAAGTGTTCTAAACGAAAAAAATCTCTTCTACAGCATCTTAATCACAATTACCCTGTACAGATGATCATCTTCCTTTTGTATCTCATACATGTGGAATACTCTTTTCCTGTAATGACATAATCAGTCATTATACTGGTTTTCATGTAATAACCCTAGTTAAATACTGAGAAATTATATGCGCAGTATACTTGACACTGATTTTCCTTTCCCCTATAAAAAGAAAACAGTCCTGAAAGCAAGAATCTGTTCAGCTTCATCTGTTCTCATTATTTAT
>JANHGN010007734.1:0-17019 GCA_024605025.1 Megaceryle maxima | reverse complement strand
AAAAGAAAAAGAAAAAGAAAAAGAAAAAGAAAAAGAAAAAGAAAAAGAAAAAGAAAAAGAAAAAGAAAAAGAAAAACTACAGGAAGAGTTTAGAGAGACAAAAGATAATCATGTAAACTAGAACTGGATTAGGGCCCTTAGTAAACCTATCTGTTCATGCCAAAAGAGGTGATTTAATATTCTGTGGTTAAGATTCTGGTTTTGTGTTTTATCCAAAAGAATATCAACAATAGCACATTGTTCTCCTACCACCGTGCTGGTGTTACAGCCTCTGATGTGATTCAGCACAGGCTTGAAGGGAGAAGCAGAGCTAAACACAGTTTGGATTTTCCTGAGCTGTCACCCACTGCAGGCCAGCAGGAGATACAACATCACAGCCAAGATAACCAGATACCTTTTGTCTTTAAAGCACGCAGTTTCCTGTTGATAATATTCTCTGTTGTCACACTTCTCTTGTCCTCTTTTTCCTGTCACACACTGCTTCCCTAACTGAGACCTCATAGTACTGCACTGAGGAAACACTGAGGACGGGGACAACTTCTAGGTGCCTGTAGAGCATCTGATACACGCGACAAGCCCTGGTCCTCACCGAGCATCAGTGTCACAAAACAAGATCAAAGCCTTGGTGTGGCCATTTAAACATCAGTCACTGCTGCTTATCCTCCTTAACCACAGGCATTAGTGCTCCTACGTGTATTTTCAGAGCGCTGTCAGCATCTTGGCAGTTGTATTTTTCCCTCTCAGGCTCTCCACTGAGTGGATCTCTTTGCATCCCAGGGACACAAACCAGCCTGCCAAGCTGGACCCATCCCCAGAACAAAGCATTCAGGAACCATCAGAAGGAGGTTTGAAGGTTGTTCTTTCAAAGGGGCTCCTTCTGACTGGATATGTGATATAAGATGCTGAGAACCACCAGCATATAAAAATGATTATATTTTGCATAAATACAGGCCACATTTTTATGCATTGTCTGCTGTCATGGGACACACTGTTCATGGTGTTACCTCCACTGACAGGTAATGCCATACGCCCTTGATTTTGGATCACGTGACACATGTCACTCAACTCCTGAAGCGAAGCATAAAAAAAGCCTGAATTTAAACCACGGGAACACACCAAACCAAATCCAGATGAGGCCTCCAAACAATATTCTCACTCAAGAGCAGGAGACAAAACACCTACATTTTAAAATAAATGTTGTTTCTGAACAGCCATTTTCCAAACATGTTTCCTATGTCCCACCGCTGCAAGAAGTGTGAGAACAGCAAGACAAAAATGCAGTAAATGAAAAGACAGTAAGTGAATCCCACTTGGAGCAATCTAAGCATTTTGTTTTACCAATTAAAAAAAGCTAAGTTAAAAAATCAAAACTGAAATGGACTTTCTAAACAAATGGTTTCAGAGTAGGAAAATGGCATTGTTTCAGAACAGAGCACTTCAGCAATTTCACAATTTTTCAATTGCTTCTACAAGCTTTTCATAAGGAGTTTTCATTTTTTTTTAAAGATGATCTGACAGAAAATTACTTATTTGAAAAGTTCCCAACCATTTTTCCTAGAAATATTTTTCAAAACTCTAACGAAGTAACTATTCATTAATTTTCAAGGCTTTGTTTTCACAAAACATAAGTACCCAACATACTGGGGAATAATTCTCCAGTATGTCTGTAAGCAGAAGAATTGCTGAACAACGAGAGATGGAAATGCAGCATATATTCCCCCTCTCCTCTCACAGTAGCTGTAGAAATGTATTTGAACATACAACTCATTTTAAACAGAAGACAAACTTTAGGGAAAGCTGTAAAAAGCCTCTCTTGCATGCAATTTTTAAGTTACAGAACTTACATAAAATAAAAGTGTTTTTCTTCTGTCCTTACAGAAAACCTGTCTCTTCCTGGTTGATAAAAATAGAATCATAGGATCATTCTGGTTGGAAAAGACCTTTAATATCATCAAGTCCAACCAGTAACTAACACTGCCAATCCCACCACTAAACCATGTCCCTAAGCATCTCATCTACATGTCTCTAAATCCCTCCAGGGATGGTGACTCAACCACTTCCCTGGGCAGCCTGTTCCAGGGCTTAACAACCCTTTCTGTGATGAAGTTTTTCCTAATGTCCAACCTAAACCTCCTCTGGTGCAATTTGAGGCCATTTCCTCTTGTCTTATCACTTGTTACCTGGGAGAAGAGACTGACCCCCACCTCACTACAACCTCCTTTCAGGGAGTTGTAGAGAACAATAAGGTCTCCCCTGAGCCTCCTTTTTTGCCAGGCTAAACAACCCCAAATAGCCTAGTAAGGCTTAGATAAGTAGAAAGCTAGTGGGGAAAAAAAAAAAAAAAAAGGTAATTTTTAAATTTAGTAAGCAAAAATAAAAAAGCCTGGGTCCTCTCCAGAAAACCAAGAGGCTGGGACTGCTGGTGCCATCCCGGGAGGTCCAACGTGGCTGTGGCTGGCTTCCTGGTGAGCCCTGATCTGCAACAGGGGAACAGGAGAACAGACTGCTGCCTTTGTACGCACCCGAAACAAAGGTACTGGGGTGTGTGTGGAACAGCAGCCTGCCTGAAAGTGACTGGCTATCTGGGGGAGCTGGTGGAGAAGCCCCAAGAGGATCCTGAACCTTGCTAAGAAAAGGGGCTCCCAACCTCCTCCGTTGGCTCACCTTACCTGGAGACCTTGCCAGGAGTGAGGCAGAGCTGACGCCCAACAGTGACCGCAGCGTCTGATCTGGGTTGTGCGGTGTAACTGCACCTATGGATTTCAAAGGTGGTTTATGGGCTTTTCCAGGGAAAAGAGGAAGAAAGACTCGTGAGAATTTTTTTGGAGAAAAGGTGGTAACAACAACCTGTACCTAACCCCATTTGGATGTCATTATCGCTAATTTTAATTCCAAAATGGCTTCAGGTATGAACCTTATTTCACTGCTCTCTTTAAGCTGGTTACCTAAATAGGTTCTTTTAATGGCAGTCCCACAAAACAGGATAAAAAGAACTAGATTTTGCTTTTTTTTTTTTTAAGTTGTACAGAAGTCCAATTCACCACAAACTTTCCTTTCTTGACCAAATGACATCTCTGTAAGCACAATTAGTTGTAAACAAATATACATGTATAAAAATACTAATTTTTTTTCCCCATACAGTGTTCAAACATGTAATTGCAAAGGCACAAAAAAGCGTTCTACTTTGGGGTACGTTCCCAGCTTAGCTTGACCTGATATGACAAGACAGGATGCCCAAGGAAAAGCCTGAAGATGGAGAAAGAATCAAAAAGTAACAGAACAAGGCAGCAGGAAGAACTGACCTTCTTTAGGAAAGCTAATGCTTTCCCAGTTCCAGCCAAATCAATGCCAAAAACCATACACCACATATTCAATGTTTTTTGAATAATTAAATTTTTGTACTCCAGAAAGTTATTTATCTACAGTACAGACAAAGATTTGTGTTCTTGTAGGGCAAACAAATGTGAATTCATCTGATTTGAGAAGAGACATCATGAGAACATTTAATTTCATCCTACAGTTGTTTCATCTGAATTCATAACTCTGTCTTCCCCACCCATGCCCCCATTGTCCCCAGTCTGCTATACCACATGTGTTTTTCACTGCTGCTTACACTGACCTCTGCATACAGACTGACCCCAAATTTCAATGTTAGCTATCAAGGAAACATTCCCAGAGTTGCTCAGTTTTTCATTCCACAGTGTGGACATTAGTTTTAATCCTACAGCTGGGATGTTAATGTATTACAGCACTTTTAATGTAAGTGCATTCTTTGTATGGTTTATGTTATAATATTTAATTATTTTTAAGTGATAGGGAGCTGGGGCAAATCAACTTTGTAAATGAAGCTACATGAACAACATCCAAATGATGAATTGGGAAGAATGTTTTGTAGAAATCAGCTGTATTTTCCTAGTGGGCAGTATTGTTTTCTACCTAAAATACACCAGCTAACAAAAAATTATGGTGGGCAAGGTAGGAGAACAGAAGTTATTTCTGTTTTACGTGCATGAGTCAGAAATGGAGTAAAAGAAATCTTAAACTATCAATACAGATTTGTCTTGGGACTCTGGTTAACTTCTCCAGCTTCAGTGCTTATAAAGCCTGGGAAGAAAGCAACAGCAGTCAGGTGCCAGCAAGAAGCACTGCCTGCACTTATTCCAAACTGAGGTCGTAGGAACAGCTTACACATCCAAGTAACTACTTCACCACCAAGACAGAGGGTGCTGATGCTGGCTGGCAAGGACACACACTTGGAAAAGCACTGTCCTCACCAACTCTGTTTTTGCCTACCTGAAGAAGAATGGGGGCAAATCATCTACTGCAACAATGTTTATATATAAGGTGTTATTTATTCAGGTTTAGAAACACACAAAGGGGAACTACTGTTATAACTCTTAAATCCTGATAATTACCACACTGATCATCTTATTCTACAGACTCAGTTTATTGAAGTTGCCAGAGAAGATTGCCTAACCCTGACCGCTGTGTTAAGACTTACAGAGTGGTTCAAACTTTGGGTATTTCCAGTTGCAGAATGGGCTGCATGATTTCAGTATCACAGTGGGTGAAATGGAGTAAAAGGGGGAATGGATCCTGTGGATTTGAAGTCCTTTCTAGTTTTTTTACCTGCAGGTTGACTTGACTAACATTAATTTGGAAAACAATTAAAGCATCAATAGACTATATTTGATTTGTTCTGTTCACTGTGAAAAAAAGGGACCAGACTGCACAATATGTAAGGAATAATAAATATTAAAACAGCATTTACATCAGAATCATAAGATATGTTCTTTACCTATTTACTTCTCCTTCAGTAGCCATAAATTCTCCGAAGACATTAAAGGCTACCTTTGATACTTTAAATACTTGGAAGTAAAATCTGCTGGAAATCATTTGCCATATATTTAAAGTATCTCACATAGGTTTACAAGTGTACAACCTAGCTGGAAAAACGAGAAATGGTAAACTCAAGTTTATAAAAATCATACAAGAATGGTTAGTGGGTAGCCAACAAAGCTGTGTGTTGCCTGCAGAGCATCAGTAATTTCTCCAGAATTCACTGCAATGAGCTTCATGCTTTCCTTACTTCGTGTGTTACAATACAGGTAAAGAGATGGTTCCACTACAGAAATACCCCTTACAGTTCCAATGGTCATATAACTTAGATCGTGTAAACAGAGATTTCAAAGTAATTTATCTGAAGCCTCCACTGGGCAGAGATAAAGTACCAGGTATTTACACATCACACAAAATGACTTATCACGGCTGCTCACAAAGTGTTGCTCTCAGAAAGCAAGAATATTCTCTTCCGGCACTGGAGCTGCATTTCAATGTACTGTAAGAATCTTCCACACAAGCTTTGCAGTTGGTTTTAGCCAGAAGTTCTCCTGAGATCCAACCACGCCAGCAGAAGGAGGCAAGGAATGTCCTTCCATTGTCTTTCCAAGCCCTTACCCACAGCTCTGTACAATCAAATCAAAGCACAAGGATCCGTGACAAGGCCAGTTTGCAGTATGTGGGTAAGAGATAGAAGAATGCCATGTGAAAAGAAATAAAGACTACTATCTCTGATGACACAAGGCTGTATTAATCACAGTAAAACTGCTCAAAGAAAACAGAAGTCAGAATTTGCAATGCTCAGGATCAGAATACTTGGTCTGCCTAGAAACAGACACAATTAATTCCCATGTCCAACTTGCTTCGTGTAACATTTGTGATATTGAAGTGGACTGGACTGAAATTTAACAGAGGCAATCTCAGGACACAGCAAACTTTTTATGTTGCTTTCAAATTTATAGTTGAGTAATGAAAGAAATATTAACATCTCCACCTACACTTCCTCACAAACTAAACTTTTTAATGACCGGATCCAGCTAGGAAAATGTCCAGCTTCTCATGAAGTGCATTTGAGTGCTCTGTAGATTTCAAGATAACTTTTGTTTTCTGTAGTGTGTCTTCTTAACTATGACTTGAAATCATGCCCATTGATGGATATTTCTATCAAATCATAAAAATCCGTATTTTTCATGCTCTGCAAGAACCACAAGATTTTAAAATAAACTTTTTTTTTCCATAAGCAAATGTAGATATATATAAATAGACATCCATGCATATAAATATATATCTCCATATCAAACCTGCAGACTGAAAATACTATTTGGCAGACAGTATCAGCATTTAGCATCCACACACTAAAAATTCCACAAATTTAGCATATACAAACTAAAAACCAATTTAATGTCAGGAAGCATTCAGTGGAGATACCAAATAAAGGTGTATCTGCTGTACAGAACTGATTCTCCACGCCTAAGCTGTAGTACACTGTCCCCCCTCTTCCCTCAATGGTGATGGCAAAAAAAGGTTGAGGCAGCAGGGAACTGATCTCAGACAAATCTCAGATGTAAAAGCAAAGTTATTTACCTGGAGTACTACTACATCCAGCCCTGGAGTCCTCAGCACAGGAAAGACATGGACCTGTTGGAGCAGGTCCAGAGGAGGCCACAAAAATGATCATTACCCAATTTCCCCTAGCAGAATTAGTTCACTAACACTGAACACTTTAAAGCATGATCTCCAGAAGGGAAGCCCAGGCTTTCAAGCTCAAACTTCAATTTGTGTCCAAGTGCCAGCCACTATACTTCTGACTCCTATTTCTCCTGATGTTATCTTCTGTATATTAACTTAACTGAATTTGTTCAGCTTACCTAAAACTTCAAATGTGGATGCTATTTAATGGTCTGCTTTCCTGACTTTCTGGGGTTTGCTTTTTATAAATAAACTGTTCCAAAAAATCCTCTAATGGTATCTGTTGAAAAACACTAGAGTGAAAAATTCTTGTGTTCAAATAGACATATGAATTGCAGCATTCCCTTTTCTCAGACTGAGGTAGATCAGCTGACAAACAAGACTTGAAAACACCGTTTCCTTCAGCTGATCACTTTGTACTTGCAAGAATTATGGACAGTTTATGTTTTGTTTTGTTTTGTTTTCTTTTGTTTTGTTTTGTTTTGTTTTTTAGCAAGCAAAATACTACACTTTACAATCAGGAGGTCGGGACAAAACCAGCAATATCTTTCTTGTTGATTTAAAGGGAAAAAAAAAAAACACCAAAACCCCAAGAAAAGAAATCATGTTTGCTGTTCTAAAGAACTAAATGGATATACACTGTCAGACTCTGGGTCATCACTAAGCATAGGCCAGAGCATTGGCACGAATGACTGTGCTGTGAAGCCTGCAAGCTTTATTTGGTTTTTAGTTCACATTCCTGTAGAGTGAGACATTCTTAATACAAGAGCGCTACGGGTAAACATTTATGGGAAAAAATTAGTAAATATTTCCTTTCACAAAGGTAGCAGGCAAAATAAAAACAAAAACAACCCCTGCACACAGTGCTGAAGGTGGGCTTTATCAAAATTCAGCATGGCAAGTGAGGTATCCGTGCTCCTTTCTGACAGGCACTCAGAGCTTTTATTATTGGGAGACTAATCTCTCCACCGTTTATCCTCCCAAACTCATACTATGTGTTTTTCAGATAGGGGCAGCATTATCCATATGTGAACATGCATACCAAATAGGCTGCTCCATCATGCAGAGATAATAGTAATTATCTGGATCCTATGTACACTTGCACTTAGATTTAACATTACAGAGGAAGTGAAAATACTTAAAACACCTGATGCAACACATAACTACTGGTCACTTCTCAAACCTCTCACTGAACTCCAGTAGCCTTTGAGAGCTGTTTTGTTGCAACTCAGTTTACAACACAGTGTTTTAAATGTTCTTACTCCAAAAGACTCCTGGAAAGACAAAGATGATCTAATTATGAAACATGTTCTGCTTGAAGAAGATTTCAGAATTTTAAACAAATATCAAACCCAGTTTATTCACCCTGGTGAAGGAAGTCACCCTGCAGATGGGTCTGAGGCTTGAGAGGACAATATGGATAGTTGTGACGAAAGGCAGAATACAGGTTTTTCTCCTGGCTTTAGCCCACGGCACTACAGCTCATTTGTCTAAGATAAGTTTGAGAAAACTACAAGAACACCTATGAATATATATCAGATGTGTTTTGATCAGTGAGTACAGAGAGCAGAACCTTACTCTAACTCTACAAGCAGGAACATGTTGTCCTGACTCTATGTGGATCAGGGATATTAAAGCTCTTTGTCCTCTGACCAAAGTAAGACACAAACTTTCTCTACAGAAAATTCAAATGCACACACACCACCCCTGCTGAAGTTTAAACCTTATGTGATTTTTAACTATCAAAAAAACCCTGAGAGTGAATGCCCTGTCCTGCTTTCCTGGCCATGCAGAGGGACTGCATTACCACTACATTAATGGCTTTCACATTATTATTATTATTCCAGAATTAAACCTGAACCATTTACACCTCCTGACTGCAACACTGTAGGGTAAGGACCTCTTCCAAACATGCAGTTAACCCAGGAGCAGCTCCCGAATGCAGAGGGCATGGGTACACCAGACAGTACATTGCTTTCCTCTGCAGCAAATGATTTCCAAAGCAGCTCTTCTCTGGCTCCTTAGCAAGGGTGCTCCTCTTCTGACTGAAGTCAGGTGAATTTGCACTAAAGGGGCAAATCTCCAAGTGCAACCTGGCAGCTCCTTCCAGTCCAGCTGCAAAGACGAGGCAGTTTCTCTGAATTTTATAATGATTGTGGAAGGGTCTGGGTTTTATTAGCACTTCCAATACTTGATGCAATTTGCTTTAAACTCCCCAATGTAGCCCAAAGATAATTTGGGGGTATTTGTGATACCACCCAAAGATTTAACCTTCCCAAAGAAGAGACAAGCATTGTATGGCAAAATCAGTTTCACAGCCGTGTGTGCCACCACAGCTATGTGCAAAGATCTCATTCTGCTTGGCCTTTGAGAAGAACACAAAACAATTCAAAACCAGAACTGACAGGAAGAATACAAACTACTTTTTCCAGGGAACTGAACTATGCTTCATGACTGGATCCTTCTCAAAAAGCCTCAAGAATCATACTTGTTTGACTCTTCCACTAGTTTCTCAGGGAAACTGGGAATATTTATTAGCTGGTATTATTAGTCACATGACCTCAAACATTAATCATATTTGTTGAACAAAGTTGGTGCAATAATTGCAGCTTCTTACTGATGAATGATAAAATGCTGCAATCCAGTTTATTGGAGATTTCAGAACTCTCTTCTAATTATTGCCTAATATATCTAAAATATAGACAAAAAGAAGGTTTAGGGTTTTTTTAATGAAAAAAATTATTTGCATGTGGCTTACTATATTTCTTCTAGGAAGCAATAAAAGGGTAAAACACCCTAACAAAACAAGATACTATGACACAGTGAAACAGATAATCCTACCTGATTGCCACACCTTTTAAAATTATGTAAAAGGAATCTTTTGTTCCCTTGTTTTCAGAATGTCAAGCAACTCATAAATGGTAACCTGGACCTAAATAAACGTATGCCAGTTAAAAATTCCTTATTTATTTAAAGCATGAAATGAATCATTACTTCAAATATTCAAATAGTAACATCTTTCCTCAGTTTCTTACCTAACCTCTCTTTTAAGAAGATAACCTAAGACTATACCAACAAGGTAATGACAAGCTGAAAAGTTTCTTAACCTCTTTAAAACATTCACCAGACAGTTTAAATTACCATCAGAAATGCTTAATATTACTCTCGTTATGCTAGTTTAGAGCAAGGAGGTAGCTGTAAGTCTTTAAGGCAGAAAAAAATGAATTATAAGGATTATAATGCAATTACCTCAATTTTGTCACTCTATCGGTAACATCCAGAACCTTAGCAGAATTACAAGTGGAAAGATGAAGAAAGTAAGAAGACCCTGACAATGTTATTGAGGCTTAAAAAGCCCAACATGATGAAGGGTTTGTTTGTTTGGGTTTTTTTTTCATAAAAGGAAAGTATCTTCCTAGAGGAGTCACTTCACCTTTCACCTTCTCTCATAACACACCTATAAAAGCTCAAAAATGTCCTTTTATTCAACAGACAATTTCTTCAGTTACTTATGAAGAATTACTCACATTTGGCCAGTGGTTTGTATCAACTTAAAGAGAGTAACAAGAGAGATGTGTTTTTCAAGTGGGGAAATCTCACCAACCCACAGATGCAAGCAACAAAGGTTCACACAACCTCTGAAAGAGCAGATGAGGGGACAAAAAGGAAACCAGGTCAAATCTTGGGTAAATCCACTGTGAAAAATGGCTAAATTGGGGTTTGGAGAATTCCCTGACAAACAAAGCAAAACTGCAATGTGCAGTAGCCCACTCCCTCCAGCCCCCCAAAGTAAAATTGCTCTCAACCAAACCCATGCTTGTTTAAGCACACAGTTTCTCCTGCCCTCCCTCATTGCCTGGTCAGAATTAATGATTATCTGATTAAAAAATTATTACTCAATTACCACTTAAACCAATCCCCATCAATTAATCCCAGGCACACCTTTCAAACCACAATTAAAAAAAATGAATGCTCATCTCCACCTCTTCTTTTCCCACATTCTCCTTCCCCTCCTCCCTTTTCCACTCCCCCCAGATCAACACATTTTGGGATTTATTTTCTTGCACCGGGTCCAAGAACTAGAGAGTCCTCAATACCTTTTCAATGCAGGGCAAGTAGGAGGTGCTGGTCCCAAGCCTACCCTCTGCACAGAGTATTCTGTTCTCACTTTTTGAAGTGTGTCAGTGGCTGCTGCAGTGTTTCAGTTCTAACAGAACTCCTCAAAAAGCTGTTCCACATTGCCCAGCATCCCTGGACAATGCTCCTAACCTCTCAGCTCCTTTCAGAGAAGTGCCTCCTTAGCCCAGCTCTGTTCGTTTGATCAGAGAAAACTTTTATTCTCCCTGAATGAACAAACAGCTTCAAACAGAAAACAGCCAAAAGAGATGCAAACCCCTGAATGCAATTCTAATCACAGTACTGCCCTATTCCACACACTTTGTGAGTGGTATAGATTGCATGATGTAGGCCAAAATTATTTGTATATAGTGTTGATATTTTTTATGCTTCCCCACAATGTTTGGAATACCACACTACACAGGGTGCAAGAAGATAAGATCATTTATATAAGGAAAATGTGACCTTACAAGTGTGCAAATCCCTTATTTGTGCATGCAAGAGAAATAGCTGTGAGCACCAGTACTATTTGGATGTGCAATTATTTGCTTTACATGGCACATCAATTCTGCAAACAAATACTATTTAGCAATATTCATCTCGTTCTATTGTATAAAACTGAACTGAGGAGAGAAAGAGAGAGAAGGTAAGACTTTTAAAGTCCATGGATACTGACTGCAAGGTAACTAGTATAGAAATCCCAAGTTTGTGCTGTGAGAACAGAAATCCACAGCTGACGAAACAGCAGAAAATGGGAAGAGCAGCCTGATCTAAAAATCAGAACTGCAAGAGGCTGTGCTGCTCTGGGAGAGAACACAGATCTAGAAAGAATAAACACACAGCTTATATGTATCATTCTTGCATACAAATATACATAAAACCCACATACATTCTAAATTCCTGGAGTCTGGGTGCTGTGTTTTGGTATTTTTGTGTTGTTTTTTGGTGGGTTTTTTTTATTTGTTTGTGTGTGTGTGTGTGTTTTGTGGGGTTTTTTTATGAGGCAAATATAAACAAAACTTCCTCCACCTTCCTGCATTAGGAATCTGAAGGTGACAAGGTTAAGTACTCTGAAATCAACAGATGACACATTCAGTTTTTAGTATATACATTCTGCACTGCAGGAAATCTGGTATTACATCTCTTCTGAGTATTCTGCACCTGTGCTTCTCAACATACGGTTATAGAACATCGATTTGTATTGGCAGGGTCTGCATCTTGACCACTCTGTTACCATTTGAACTGGGGACATTTCAGTTCCACTGCTGGGTGAGAGTGGAAAGCTGTCAGCTTTGGGTCTGACTATAGGTAAGTGACACCTAAGCTGCTGCTTCACACATATGGCAATTATCATGTGATCCTCCTACAGAGGTAACTGGACCAATGTGGTCTAACTGGGAGGATGGTTTGGGAACAGTTTTACTTCAGCTCTCTGTCTCTCATCTTGAAATATTTCCTGCCTCAGGTGGCATGAACCTCTTGGGCTGGAGGAGGAAAGTCTACCTCTTATCTCTCTCCCCCTTTCTCCCTTTCCAACCCCAGCTGTTGTCAGGGTAGAGCCAGCTGTAGCTGCTGCCAAAGAAAACAAGGCCTTTTCCTACCTTCAGGGCATTCCCCTTTGAACATCAAAAGTCTATAGCAAACAATGGAGTTGAAACAGCTTTGCAAATAAAAGGTCACAAGAATTTTTCATAATGGAAAATATCAGACTACCTACAGGCAGGGGTTGCTTCCAGCTCATGAACAGCACTACGCATGCTTGCAAATACACTTCCTTTTGAGCTGAACTAGTCTTTGCTGAGATATTGCATGATCCCAGTGACGTAACTCAAATTCATCCTCCCTCTAGCCATTTTGTAACTACCTTAATTGTCAGGTCTTAAAAATAATGTATTTTCATTTTCTGGGGGAAGGGAACTCAGAGTAAGAAGCCAAGAAGACTGTAGGGTGTTCTGAAACAGCAGTCCACAAATTAAGCAGCACACAAAGTAGGGGAAAGGAGAAAGGGCATGTGCTACTGGAGAGCTTCAGGGAGAAGAGCAGAACATGTGATAAGCTATTGACGGAGCTGTGCTTCACTAGCTCCAGCCAAAGGACAAATGAGCAATGCAGAGAGCCCTTGGCTGCCAGGAGCTACTGAACCCATTCTAGAGGCCTCCATGGAGACTTGGCGAGATGGGATTCAGCAACAGCAGGAGCCACATGTTTTCTGGGCTCCTGTTCTCTGCCTGTGCACACACCCAGCCCTGCGAGCACAGAAGTCTTCCATGGGGTCATGTTCCCCCCCTCTGCTGCCCGAATGTCCCCTCCATTCCACTCCCCTATGGCAATGGCATCCCTGCTTCCTCCACAACCACAATCTGGTGGTCTTCTCTCGCTCCTGGCTCTCAGAAGCAGATGGGTTAGAAGGAAGTCTGTGATACCCAGTTTGAGTGCTGCTGGTATGAACAGTGAACTCTTAGTCCCTAGACCGCAAACAGGGATGGAAAGTATCTCAAGAAGCATTTACTGGGAAAAATACCGGACAAGCTGTCACTGAACAGCTTGCTGGCACTAACCTTTAGCTAGAATAAAATCCCTTCAGATGTGCATAACAAAATGATTTTATTGTGGGAAATTAACAGAGTTAAATGTGCACCCCAGTTGCTTGGCTTTCATCTCCCTGTGAATTCTGCATATAGGTAAGCCTGCAGCAAAGAGGGATTTCTCTGCATTTATCTGATTATCTGCATTTTTCCAATTGCTGGGGCAACAGAGAAAGGGAGTGAAGGCTATGGGTTCAAGGCTCTGAATTTTCAGGGCAACTCATTATGTTGAAAAACAAAATTGTCATAATATCATGATAAAAAGGCCTTGCCTTGGATTTCTTCTTTATTTTCCCACTGCACTACTGGACATTTTAGCAGACACAAGCCAGAGGAGCTGGTGACTGGAAGTGTAGCTGAGCAGTTGCTCATTAAAAGAATTAACCCTACCACATCTTTCACATATCACCATCCTGCCAACTCCCACAGCAAGCTGCCCAGCAACACCATCACTCTCACTTACTGCTTGCAGCTTCTCCCAAGATTTCAACACTGTTCTGTACATTCATCATTGACCTAAAATGCCCAGTATGGGAACACTGCTCCAATCTTACTCTCCCTTCTCTTTCTCCACCTAATGAAGCCTGGTCAGCCAACACTTTCTTCACAACAGGATGAAGAAAACCTGTGAGCTTGACTAATTGCAAGAACATACTCCAATAGAGGAGAAGGAGGATTGCTGAGAATAAAACATCTGAGGTTCTAGATTTTAAACGTGGGACTTTAGATTTTAAATGGGACTTGAGACTGGTGGAGGAAACTGGTAGTTAAAGGTCATCGATAACTGGGGGAAAAAAGAGAGCAATTAAGATATTGTCAAAGTTACTGGTATATAGATACTGTTTGCATTTGATAGCTTTCAGTGCTCAACACGTAACAGTTGGTTCATAGACACTGTAAATTAAATTTGAGCAAAGACCATCAATTCAGATTGGTCTAGAAGCTCAAATCAGCTCAGCATTTCCAGATAGAAATGAAAAAAATTATTGGTAAATGGCACCATATGAAGAATGATAGATTTTATTTTTTTTTCCCCCACTCTTCTGCCACAAAGTACACAGGCTAATTATCACAGAAACGTCTTGAAACCTTCATCAGGTTCATGCCCCATCAGCCTAGGCACACGAGAAATGCAGCACTTTGCTTAGACTGCTCACATGCTTTAGCAAATTTTAGCAGATGGATGAAGCAAATTGCGTGTGTGGAGAACAACAGACCATGTAAATAATCTACAGAAATCAGTGTTAATTTTTTATGCTGCCTCTTATCTTTAATAATGTTGTAATGTGTATGGATGGCTTTCCCAACCACACCAACAGGGTCTCTGATTCCAGTATCTCCTTAAATCTCCCTCTTCTTCAGCATCCATTTCATTTGTACCTCTGTACACCAAAGTAACTGTCTCCTTTTGTTTGTTTCTTTGGTTTTTTTAAGCAGGCAACACAATTATTTCCAAGATCCTTAACATTATATATATATACAGAGAGAAAAAAAAGACACATTAAGCTATTTTGCAAAGGGGCCAAGGGACTTTTCTGGCAATTACTCAGCATAAGGAATAAGGTGTATGGTGAACAGATTAGATAAAATTAGTAGTTATCAACCCAGTACTGCCTGATGACAGAAATTGCAGCTTTATCTCTCTCCTATCCATGCCTCCCACGTATCATGTGCCTCATTAGGATGCTATGGACAGAACACACAAAAAAACCAAAACACCTCTAGCCATCAGAAAAATCCATCAGAAAAAATCAGGTAAAAGCTCCTGCCAGAGTTGGTCAAAGATTTTGCTTGGTTGCAGGATATAATTATGTACTTATCACAGCATTTCAGGAATAAGAAAATCCATGCTGTAACCAGGTGCCCTGCCAGAGTGAAAAACGCCTCCTTACCTCCAAACACATGTTCTTTGCGTGTTGGAAAAAACCCAGCAAGAGCCATAAATTAAAGACAACTGACTGAGGGAAGGGACTGGTCAGTCAAAATCTGTCTGTGTTAAATTTGGCTGTATTAAATTAGATGTCACAGAAGCACAGAATTTGAGAAAACGCTAAAAACACCTTTGCCAAATGTTTGGAAATTGCTTTGTAGGCCACATGGTCCTGTAATACAACATCTGATACACCAACATACGTCCACAATACCCAAAGCCAGCAGCATGATGTTGATTGTCCCAGTCATCTTTCTGGGAAAAATTCTGTTGGATAAAATTGCTTTTCCCAATTCTCCACATTCCTCCAGCTAAATTCTTGCCCAGAGGTTTTAGTATGTCACAAGAGCATGAGGAACAAATGAGAAAAGACCCTGAATGGCAAACCAGTCAATTCAAAACAAGCCCAAGGGGCAGCACGTGATGACGGCGCGTAGGTCATTTCCACATGCATAATAAAATCCGCTTATGAAGCATTTAGGAGAATAGTAAATATGAATAAAAATGTTTTCTATGAGATCATAATGAACAAAAGCCTCCAGTAGATTTACCAAATGGTGCAAAACATTCCAGAACAATTTTGCTGGTTTGCATTAAAAGGAAGAATGTGAGCAGATCAAAGCTTGACTTTGCCTGAGTAAGAAATTACTGTTGTGGCCCTCAAAAGACCAGCTGACTCTGAAACTGGAACAAACTGAGCTTTGACCCACATTCATAAAGGCAATATGGAGCCAAATCACAAAGCACGTGCCATAGGGAAGTCTAGATCCTGCTGATGTAAGTTTTCCCACCTGTATTTCAAGCGTACAGCTGTAGGCACTGAACAAGCATAATTCATGAGTTGTGCTCCCACAGCCTCACAAGGCTTTCAAGAGCTTGTCACATTCTTTTCAAGTGGATCATTAAGGGTGGTGTACCTAAATGGATGGGTGGAGGAAATTATCTGAACAGCAGATTAGAAGTGATTCAATTTTGGGAGATAACCTGACTTTTTCTCTTGGTAAAACTATAGTTCAACCGTGTGAGTTGACATTGGCATCTGGGGCTACTCAGCAGTTTCACATACAGATACTGTTGTGCAGATGAAAAAGAACAGTGTGATAAAGCTTTTCTTTGTGAACCATAAAGGTATAATTTTGACATGATGATGGCTGATGTAATCAACGTTTTCTTGAGGAGGGTAGGCTTGACAAGGCAAACTAAAGCTTTTTACAATTAACTTTTTTAATTCCTCCTTGACTTGAAGAGTTCATCACTGACACTCCATGGGACTGTGACAAAGATAAGAGGAATGGAAATTCATGCTGAGACTGTTTTACAATGGCTCAGGAATCTTTTCTAGTCTCTGTAAAACACACTGCAAGTAGAGGCAAAAGACCTGGGAAGAAAAGAAATACCAATGACAGTTTTGAGCACAATCTACCTTCCTCTGGAGAATAATGCTTCAGAGGGAACTGGGTCCTGAAACTTTCCATTCCAAAGCTTTAACTATTAAAATGACTAAATTAGCTGTGAGAAAGCAATGAACTCATTCCACACCTTCTACAGAAATGCAAAGCAGGGGATAGACAACATTTCCAGCTTCTTTAGGTGCCTCTGCCATTGCCTGGACTAGTGGAGCTGTCAGAACTGTCTGAGGAACACTGGCTGACCAGGAAAGGAAAGTGTTGTATTGATGTAAATACCAGAGACCATGGTGCTGGTCATGCTGGAGCTCTAAAAACAGCACTTCTTGTGCCTTCCTCATTCTCTGTTCTGCAGTTGCTTTTGTTATTTATTTTTAAATATCCTTCTGACTAAGTATCCTCCGGGCCATTTAAGGATTTCCTTCTCAGACCAAGAAGGTGAGGGGGAGGACCT
>JANHGN010007732.1:0-43099 GCA_024605025.1 Megaceryle maxima | reverse complement strand
GCCAGGTCCACCACTAAGCCATATCCCCAAGCACCACATCTATATGGCTTTTAAGCACATCCAGGGATGGTGAGTCAACCACCTCCCTGGGCAGCCTGTTCCAGTACCTGGCAACACTTTCAGTGAAAAATTTTTTCCCAGTGTCCAGTTTAAACCTCCCCCAGTTCAGTTTGAGGCCATTCCCTCATGTTCTGTCACTAGTTACTTGTGGGTTGTACCATCAGGAAGTCTTTTGATCAGTGGTGGTCAGTACTCTTATTTCGGGAGTCAAATAATGCAGTGGGAAAACTACTCGGATCTCCACCCTAAAACATGACTGACAGTAATTATGCAGATGTGCTAAACACTTTTTTCTTCTATGGAAAGTAGAAGCTAAAGAAACACCCAAAGTTTACCTGCGGTGTTGAACTCTGTAACTTTAATTAGGTAGTTTCAGGTTCTCTTAAAAACATCTAAATCCTGTTTTGTTTGCTTGGGTCATGCAAGAACTTTTTCTTTCTGTACAGATGGTGAAGGTTTCTCCAGACAGCTTCAGTCAGCTCTGCTGAAAACAGTGATGCTCTGGTGTACCAACCTTTCATCTGTACAAAGTTAAGATTAGATGTGTTGGAGACACTATGAAACAGAGACTGGCAGATAGATGGTGGTGACTACATGGATGTCAATGAAGACTTAACACTTGTTGACCAGGCTGTAGCAAGAGATGTGAAAACCCTCAATTTATTTCTTACAAGTACCCAGCTCCATTTCCCACTTAAATGACTTCAAACTGCACAGCTGTAATTGAATTCGCTGCCCTGAGCTGTCACAGAAGGGGTTCAGGATCAATGGATGGCCTGGCTTTTGCCTCCAGAGCTGCAATGCCAAGACCTGCAGAGTTTATTTTCAGCGTTCTGGTTTGTTGCTGGGCTGTGTTTTCTCTATTCAGGTAACATGTGAAAAGCAAAAATTCTGAAAATGAGGAACTTCTGTTCTCAGCCAGGCCAGAGAAGCTTCCTGCACAGGTCAGATAGACTCATACATCTTTGGCTTCCCTGGCCAGTTTGGGCTGTGTATTGGTTTGCAAGACTGGTCTAGGAGTCACCCAAATTGTGACGCGCAGTGCGGGTAACAACAGAGTTGTTTGTCACATGTGGAGGAATGGGAGGGTGGGGAATGCCAGCCCTGTGTTCAAAGTGTATCTAGAGAGAAGCAAAACTACAGCCTAACCAGATCTCCTCCTTTGTGCATCCCTTCTGAAGTGGTGTGAGCCAAAAGAGATTCCAGCCGCTGTCAGCAGGCCTGTCCGAGCCCCATGTGCTGTGATCTTACAGGCTGTCCAAACATCCCCTGGGCTTAGCGTGGGTCAGCCAAGCCCCCAGCCAGTGTGGAACAGCTTAGAGCCGCCTCTGAGCGCTTCTGCTCCACATAAACTACAAGCTCAGTCTGTCCCACACCATCAGACTGTTTCAGGATATAGGCAAAGCTCTGCCAAGCTCATCTTTTCCAGGTGACTTTTTCCATGCCCCTCTTCCTTTTCTGAGCAGCCTTGAGGAAAGAGAGGTTTTGTTTGTTTGACCTGTTTTGGATACCTTTAGGTATCCATGCTCTTCAGGGCATGCATTGCAAGAGATTGTTTTAAACTTCATTCTCAATACATGTCAATCTTTTTTTCATTTGGGAATTAACTTCAGGGATGCAGAGTTACTGCAGACAAGGAGAAAACTCTCCTATACATTTCCTCCATTCAATGACTAATATTTTTTTCCCCAACTTATTTTTGAAGCCTAGAGATCTGGATCCAGCTCTTCTCTCTTGATGTTAAAGCTGGCAGTAAATTTTGGGCTGGAGGTTCAGACTTAGCTTTGTATTAAACTGACTGTCTGGAGGAGCTGGAAAAGGTTCCAGTTGGGAGGGTTGGACTTGAGACCCACAGGACAGGAAGAATGCCAAGAACAAGGGAATGCTTTAAGAACAAAACCAGAAAGGAAGGTGGGGAAGGAAGAAGAAAAGAGAGACAGCAAAGCAATAGGCAAAAAAGAGCTTAATTTTCCCAAAGGGTGATGCTGAATGTGACAACAGGATACTTAATACCTGACAGCAATCAAGTTTTTAATTACTCTCTAAAGACCAGATCCCCCCTTGGAGCAATCTCACCTGCACAACAGCATTTATTTATGCCTCAGGTTACCCACTGAACCAGTTTGCTGCTACTCAGTTCTTCCTTCCTCCTGGGTGATGCAGCCTGTGGGGAGACTGGGGCCATGTGGCTCATGGGTAAAGCAGGAAGCCAGGGGTGTCTGGTTCCCAGCGCCTCCAGACATTCTGCACTAGCTGTAGTCCATGTGACCGCTGGAAATCCCTTGAACCAGAAGGTCTGGAAGGGCACAGGCACCTGAACCCTACAGAGTTCACCACTCCCACAGCTAGCCTGCTTCTGAAATGTCTGCTCTGCTGTAGTTATAGGTCCTGCAGGACCCTCACCACCCTGGGTTCCCCTGCCACATGGGTTATGCGTTGGGCTGGTGTGAAAAGGGGCCATTATGCACCCTAAAGTTTGGCCTCACTGACCCAGCCATGCATTTCTCCTAAATTCTGCTCTTTCTCTTCCATTTTTTCCTCAGCAGCCACTGTGCAGCGCAGACCAGCCGCAGGGCACCGGGAAGACACTTTACAAAGGCAGGGAGTCTCCACAAGCTCCTGTCTTCACGCTGGGGAAACCCTTTTAGATTAAAAGGGAGGATGAAAGGGCTGAGTGGTGGCTCCCTCGTGCGAGGTTTCTCTGGCACGGTGCCTTTGAAATACCTGGTTCCCTTTTTACAGGGGAAACACTCAGCGAAGGAGGCACCCAATCTGGAGAAAGGTTCTTCATTTTTCCTTTTTTTACCACATTAAGAGCAGCCCTCAGATTTATTTCAGCAAAAGAATACATAAAGCTGACAAACCTATAGTGACCTGCTGCTGAGGAAGGAAACACCTCCTGGAGTGACCACGTCTGGTCTCCTCCCCTGCCCGTGCTGCTCGTGCTTGGGGAATACAGGCTGGGCTCGGGACAGCACCGGGATGGATGGAGGGGGAATTCGCCCCCGATAGAGCTGATTTCTGACCCTGGCTTCTAAGGAGCAACTCTGGGCAGGCACCAGGTGACAACTTGCTCTGTTCCCCATCAGCAAGCACAGCTCAGGAGAGCTTTGTCCAGTTGCAAATTACTTGGGTGAAAGAAGATGGGAGCAGACAAGACCCCTCCTGGCCTTCAGAAGAGAGAGTGTGCAGCAGCTCACTATTTTTCATCTTTGAAGAGACTCTTCAAAGGTTTCTCCACAAAGAATCCAAACTTTTAGATCTCATTTTCTTCCCCAGCAGCGCTGTAATCGGAAGGGTTTCCTAGGCTGGCCCTGGATTAAGATATCTTAAGGCAAGGAGCAGCCACAGATGCCTTTTTGAGCCTTGATCATTTGAAGGAGCCTCCAAAAACTTCCCTCCCAGGATATGTTAGCACACGATAGGGACAGGAATGTAGGACTGAGTGGAAATCGGGGGCTTGAGCAGAGGAAGGATGAAAGGAGGAAGAAGAGGTAGAGGGAGGAAAGCAAGTCAAGGAGTTCCCCAGTGTGGCTGGCCACAGCCAGCAAACCCTTGCTCCTCCACGCAGGGCACAGCACCAGCAGCACTGAGTCTCCCTTGCTCCCTTAAATGGCTGTGGCATTTTTAAAGTCTTTTTAATGCTAAGGAGTGAGCCCTCCCATAGCAGAAATCACGTTGTGGAGGATACCACAAGGGCTGCATTTGTATAAGCATCCCTCTGCCCAGGAGCTGATATCCCAGTTCAGGTGGATGCACTGGCATTTCACAGGAGGGGAACTGAGGCACGAAGGGACTCTGACGTGCCACAGGATTCAAGAAAAGGGAAGCCCGTGCCAGGGTTGTACTGCAACTAATGATGCTCTAATTCTTCTGCTGGCAGTCCACTGAACAACACCCATGGTCTCTGTCAATTAGACTAGATTATGGGATAATCCTTGCTAATTATATATTATCTAGCAAGCAGTTATCTCCCTATAAAGGGTGTTCCTATACTGGACAAAAGCTGTTCCTCTAACACAGGCAGCCATAATAGAGAAAAAAAAAAGAAAACAAACAAAAAAAAGCCCAAACCATTTCTGCTGTGATCAATATTTTGCCTAAGCTGAAATTTTCACATTGCAAACACTGCATTCCTGTCCCAGGCAGAGGGGGGAGAGGATGAGGAGGAGGAGGGCTGCGACACGCAGAACCAGCCAGGAAAGGGCTGCAGGGTCAAACCTGCACCCCCAAACCTGATGCAGAGACACCATCGTAAACTCAAAATTCAGCTGTAAACTTCCCCATCCATCATGCAGCAAATGCTCCATCAAGCCTCCACACACCAACACCACAGCGAGCAGGGGAGGAGGACCACGCCGTCCCCAGCACTGCAACAACCAGGAAGAAGGGTTTAAAATAAGCTGGGAAGACCACTCCCAGTAAACACCATCACTACATTTTCACTTGTCCATATTCTTGATCCATTATGCTTCCCCAGGTAGCAGAGCTGCTTGTCTACTGCCTCTGCACGTGTGCCACCAGGGATGGGGGCTCTGGTGGGTACCTGGAACTCCAAGGCAGGGATGTCCCTGTGGCAGGCTGGCATTGCCCCCCCACGCAGCAGGGTCAGCCGCTTCCCCACGAGGGGTTTTGGTTTGCCAGGGAGAGGAGGAGGCTTTGCTTGAGGCCAAGGCCAAAGGATTGGAGAGTTCTCTTTCCCTAATCTACATCGTGGGACTTGAGTCCCTGCAGGGATGCTGCAGGGAGACTGGATGGCTGGAGGCTGGGCATGAGTCGTTGACAGGGAAGGAAAGAATCCCAGGAGTGAGGTCTGAAAGCCACTTGGCTTAAGAAAATAACTCTTTGGCTTTCTACTGCTCCCCCATCCCGGCTCCTCAAAGCTCCTTTGCCATTTTACATACTTGGACACAAGCAAAACCATGGGTTCAGCCAGAACAGAAATGTACCTGGAATCCTGCTTGTGCTCTAGCTTTTACATGCTCCCATGTGAGAACAAATCAATGCTTCCTCCAGATCTAGAAACAAATAACCCCCTTTTGGGGAGCCCAAACAAGTCCTACTTTTTGCAGCCCAATGACCAACCAATCACAAGCAGGGCTGGAGGGGCTCACACCCACCCGTCAGGATTTCCAGGGACAGGTGATACCCTTTCTGTCCCCATCTGCCCCTTTTGCAGAGGTTACATCTCCATCACAGGAACAAAGGAAAGGGAGGGACAATTTCCCAGGCTGCTGGTGACCATCATTGCTGCTCACATCAAAACCCCAGCCAACTCAAAACAAGTTACACCTTCCCTCTCCCACTGGGCGCAGAGGATAGCCAAGCAGCCTAGACAGGTGCAACCAGTAAGCACTTTACTGCAACCCAGTCTGCAGGGGTTCCTTGCCTTGACCAGCACAGGATGGTGGGGAGACAAGGGAGTGAGCTCCATCTCAGACCCATCTCCACTTAGGAAGACACCCACCTTGTTTCCAGGGTGCAGGGTTGGGACCTAGGAAGAGCGGTCACCCACCCCTAGCTTAGGCACCATGAGGCAGTGCTATGGAGAGGACTGACAGTTCCCTCTTCCCTGTCCCCATCCCAGCTCTGTTTCCCACACTAGGCACCACTGGCATCACCACAGAAAACTTAACCTTTGAGCATTACACAGAATAAACCACCAAAGGGTAGTTGCCTGGTGAGGGGTGAGCACCCAGATGGTGCTCAGCAAGCTTTTCTCTATCTTCCTGCAGCCACCAAGGTAACACACTGGCCATTTTATTAATGTTTTAAGTGAAAGACATGAGTCAGCAGAAGCTCACTGTGCCACTCAGGCCTCATAAATCTCGAGCAGAGCATGCGATGCATCTGCTTAAGGAAACAGCAGGACATCCTTTGTTATCCCCAAGCATGGAAACCTGGGGTCTATAAAGTGCTCCCAGAAAGAGAGGAGTCTGAGCTACCCATCACAGCCGAAGCATTGCTTTGGAAAGAAGAAGCCCCTCAAACAGCCAGCTCCTGCACAGTGACACCCAGGGCTGGGTTTGCAGCCCCCAGCCCGCAGCATCCATCTGAGCAGGGTCAGACCTGGTGTGCTGGGCTCAGGTGAAACTCCTTAATCACAGCCGTGCCTGTCCCAGTGCCAGCATCCTGGCAGTGTGTACAGCCAGGCAGCCACATGCAGGCGACCAGAGAGCCCTGAGCTTACCTCCTGCTGCAGGGACAGGCCCACTGTCCCCGGGGGGATCCAGCACAGAGTTGCCCAGCCCCAAGTAATCCTCAAGGCTCACCCAGCTGCAGTGTTGCTCAGTCTCTTGCCTCCTTTGCATTGGGTGGCTGCAGGGGACAGAAGAGCAATGACGCCAGCTCAGGCAAGCTGACACCCTGCCTGCACCACACTTCTTCCCAGCCCCACGGTGCTCTGCCTGCCTGCCCACAGCTTTGGGGCAGCTGAGAGACCCTGAGCAAGCCCATGCTTCAGCTGCAGACCTGGGTTCAGCTGGGTTGAGTTTGCATCCTCAGCAGAGCCCTCTGGCCCTGGGGCTCTTCCAGACTGCTCATCCTCTGCACCTGAATGGGCTTGTTGCAGGTGAAGGTGGGATCTTCAAAGGCTGCCAGACTCTCGTGTTGTGGTACATGACACCATGTGCTTGCTGGCAGTCCCAGTGGCATGCCCCATCCTGCCCAGTGCTGCAGAGCTGGCCCCATGCCTCTGGGCAGGGGGAGCAGGGTCTTGCAGAGGCAGTGGTGCCTGTTTTAAGGCACTCCCACCACCACTGCACTTCCCAATGCAGCAGCACAAAAGCACAGCACGCATCAGCACATCCCACCCATCAGGAAAAACTTCCTGGTAAATAGAGAAAAAAGGGGACAATCTTTTTAGCAGGGTCTGTTATGACAGGACAAGGGTTGATGGTTTTAAACTAGAAGAGGGGAGACTGTAGTTTTAAACTAAAAGAGACTTGATATAAGAAGAAATTTTTACACTGAAAGTGGTGAGAGCCTGGCCCAGGTTGCCCAAAGAGCTGGTCACTGCCCCATCCCTGGAACCATCCCAGGTGAGGTTGGACAGGGCTCTGAGCACCCTGCTCTAGTTGCAGATGGCCCTGCTCACTGCAGGGGGCTTGGACTACATGACCTTGAAGGGTCCCTTCCAACCCAAAGCACCCTATGATTCTATGATTCTAAACCACAGAGAGCTGGGATTTTTAAGGTGTTTTAGCCCATCTTCTCTCCCCTGGGAGCAATTCCTCCAGAGAGGGAGCAGAATAAACCAAACGGTCTCCCAGGAGCTCTCCCAGTCATGTTTCTTCTGATGTATGATTTTCATCAGGCATTCTCCACCAGGTCTGCATGCAGATGTTTGCAGAGACCTAACGGAGGCTTTTCCTCCTGCACACCAGCAAAGCCTTTGTCTGCCCCGGAGAGACACCACTCCACGTCCATACGCCAAGTCAGGAAATGTGGTGGCTGCATTTAGCCCGGCATAATCAAATCATCAGCCTCTAAATAAATATTCATATGAGTAACAGGAGCACTGCCTACACCAGCCACTTGCCCTGCTGGCTTGGGAAACACTGAGCCAGTGCCATGCAGGGAAACAGGCTCGATGCATGAGGACCGTGGGCATGGTGGAGGGAAGGAGCACTGGTGATGGATTCCTCATATCTGTTTGTGATAAATGTGAGTGGCTTTCACATGTGAAAAAGTGTTTGTTTCACAAACTGACCTCTCTCCAGCCCCTCTCTCTAGGCTGTGTGCTTGCACCATCCCCCCGCCACTGCGCACCCCTCCTCAGCCAGGGAGGTGCCCAGCCAGTGGACACTGCATCTGCTCCCTGGGATCTTCTCCCCTCCCAGACATCCCCATGTGACTTCTTGTGCTGCTGGGATCTTCACCCACAGGGATGAGCACAGATGTGCTTGCTGAAGAACTTGCTATGGGTGCCACTCCTGTCCATGCCATGGCCATGCTCTGGAGCAGCATGAGTGGTGTCAGAGAAACCCTCTGAGCCACAGACATGTCCTTTGATCCACTTCTCAGGAGCTTTGGTTGCAAACTAAAAGAGAGGAGATTTAGACGATATAAGGAAGACATTTTTGATGCTGAGGGTGATGAGAGCCTGGCCCAGGTTGCCCAGAGAGGTGGTTGATGCCCCATCCCTGGCAACATCCCAGCTGAGGTTGGCAGGGGCTCTGAGCACCCTGCTCTAGTTGCAGATGTCCCTGCTCACTGCAGGGGGTTGGACTAGATGACCTTGAAATGTCCCTTCCAAACCAAGCCATTCTGTGATTCTGTGACTCTATGCCTGCTTTGTCCCTCGCTGATGGCATGGCACTCGGGCTTGGGGCCCTCAAGCTCAGTGGTATTGAGTATCTGAAAGCACAGAGGATTCCCAGCCAGCACTGGTGGTGACATCTCCAGTTCTTTTGCAGAAGCAGATTCCCAGGGGAGCAAATTTGAAATGAGAAGGGAGAGCCTTGTGTATCAGGGAAGAGGTGGTTTAACAGGGGATGTCAGTGAGCAAAATCCTGTGGGGCAGAGAGAGACTGGATGCCAAAACCCAAAGGAGAAAATGGGAGGCTGAGACACCAGAGTGTGACTGGAAGCTGAGGAGGATCGGTGCTCAGTGAGCACAGGGGGCTTTCCTCGCTCCGAGGGGGATAACCAGCTCGAGTGGCTGACTGCTGGAGGCAGCTGCAGACACAGCTGTGAACATGTCCAGGAACAAACCGGGAAGGATCTTTTGTAAGCCTTCAACTTGCGTTAATCTCCCAGGTTGTGAGCCCCTGGATAATTTTGTGTTCTCAGCTGCTGAGCTCACTTTCTGCAAGGACCAGGGTTGGAGGTCTGGTGTCACTGAGGTTAGCAGCAAAAGAACCATCAGTCCCAGGGAAGCCAGCCCCTCCTGCTGAGACCATCTTTGGCTACCAAAACCTCTGTGCTCATGGTTTCAGACTCCCAGAACAATGCTGGTGTGGAGCTCACAGTGGTGGACACCTGGGCATTCTGGAAAGGAGAAAAATACAGAAGAAAAATCATTCTACCCTCCAGCTGCTGCTGAGTGAAGTGCTCAGGTGAGTCCTCTGAGCAACGGGTGGGGTAGATGACATGTGAAGATCAAAGGAGAAGCTCCAGAAACGAGGAGCTCCAAGGCATTCAGCACGTCTCAACACATCGCTCATGGACATCTAGAAACACCACCTGGAAGCATCCTTACGTGCAGAGTGGAGACACCTACAACAGAGCTCTACAGTATCCCCTGAGCACGGGCAGGAGGCTGGGAATATTTGTTGGGAATATCACTATATTTGGGGATGGTTTGTAGTTTCAAGAATTCAGCTAGGAGTAATCGACAGGATCATTTGCAGCCATTGGCAAACAATGTTACTTTCCTGAAAGCAGCAGCACCAGAGGGAAAACAAATTGAAGCAGGTGCGGGAAGAGTTAGGAAGCACAAGAATCGCATTCCCGAGCCAAATGGACAGATTGAGACAGAGGAAAACAAATTGGGAAAGGAAATGGCTGCCTATTGCCCAGATTTTTCAGGCACTTGGAGGAGGTGGAGGTTGGGTTCAGGCCTGGGAGCTGTCTCTCTCTCTTAGAGCAAGCATGTTAGTGCTCACCATCATGGAGATGGGGATTTCGGGGTGTGTTTCCACCCTGGGCAGGGCTGGCACTGAAAGCTCTGGAGATATGGGGAGCAGCATCCTAGAGAAGCACCAGTCCCACCACTGCAATGACCATGAGGAGCCCGGCCAGGATGCAAATGCTGATGAAGATGATGTCGCTGGTGTCCTGGCTCTTGATTTCATGGGCGTCTGTTGCTCCCCGCTCCTGCTGCTCAGCATCCACCATGTTTTCTGCCTGGCTGAGTCTGGACGGGTCAGGGCCGACAATGAGAGTCACTGATGCTTCCTTCCTCTTTGGCTCACACTGCACCTCATACTGGTGGATGTCTTCCTGGTCACCCACTGAGAAATCAATGTAGAGGGTGCTGATGAGGACAGAGGTGTTGTTGCGTTTCTGCAAGGCAAGGGTTACGGCTCATCAGGGCTTTGTGCAGCTCGTCTTCACAGGGGTTTGGAGGGGAGCTGCTCACAGATCAGACCAGCATTTGCTGGGAAGATGGAAGAGGGACTAAGAACTCCTCTCTGCAGCCAGTACAACTGGCACAGGGCTCACCATCTACTCAGATTCCTTTAAAGAAAGGTTTGCTGAGCGCTTACCTGGGATTCGGTGCCGCAGGTATCAAACCTGGTGTGGATTTTGAAGTTCCCACCAACCACCTGGGCTACACAGGAGGGGGTCCCCAGATAAACCCTGTTCCTCTCCAGCCGGGCCAGAGACCGCACTGGGATCTGGATGTGGAAGTCTGTGCGGGTGCAGCTGACATTCATGGGCACAACTGTTGGCACAGAAAACAAGGTGTACATGAAGGTCCATCAGGAGGGGACATCCCCAGGCTGCAGCAACTGCAGTTGTCCAGTGCAGAACCACGACTGGTTTCAAAGCTCACTGTCCCCACCACACATGGAGCAGGTGACCAACAGCACCAGGAGCAGGGGGGACATCAGCCTCATGAGTTTGCCATGCATCTCACAGCACCTGGCCTTGCTGCCATAGGACTCATGTGATGAGTTTTCAGGGAAAAAGGAGCTACACCCAAAATGCAGACAGCTTTATTTTATGTATCAATGTTAGTCCTGTCTCATGCCAAGGTCAGACACAGTCAGCTCCCAAACGCTACCCTGCTTTCTGCCCTGAGGACACCACCAGCAACCCTCTTGAGCCTTGTCCTCTTTCCCAGCCCTCTGAGTGACACACAAATGCCATCACAGGCAACACCATCATGCTGTCACTGCCACGAGCAAGGAAGGATTTCCCTTGTGAGAGCAGCCGCACTCCATCATTGCAAAGCCAGTGAAACGTTTCAGTTGCTGCTCAGAATTAGACCATCAGAGCTTTGCTGATGGCTTGCTGTGGGCGCAGAGCTGCCCTGAGTGCTACAACACCCCTGCAGGAGACACTCGCTCAGGAGGACACCCAATGCCTGCCTGCCCTGGAGCGATGCAGCTGAACGGCTGCCACATGACCCTGGGGAAGGGTGAGCCGGGTCCCTGGCCCCAGGGCATGCTTCCCCACCCCCTCCCGGGATGGCCCAGCCCAGGCCCTCTCCCAGGCATCATCAGTTTTATGAGTCTTGTGCCCCAAGTCTTATGAGGAGCAGCTGAAGGAAGTGGGGTTGTTTAGCCTGGAGAAAAGGAAGCTCAGGGGAGACCATCTGGCTCTTGACAGGTCCCTGAAAGGAGGTTGTAATAAGATGGGGATTGGCCTCTTCTCCTGGGAATAACAGATAGCACAAGAGGAAATAGCCTCAAGTTGTGCCAGGGGAGGTTTAGGTTGGACCTTAGGAAAAATTTGTTCACTGAAAGGATTGTAAAGCCCCGGAACAGGCTGCCCAGGGCAGGGATGGAGTCACCAACCCTGGAGGGATTTAAAAAGCCTTGTAGGTGTGATGCTGAGGGACATGGTTTAGTGGTGATGTGGCGGTGATGGGTTAATGGTTGGACTTGATGATCTTGAAGGTCTCTTCAACCAGAATGATTCTAACTGGGAATGAACAGAAAAACACAAAGGTGAGCAGAAAGGCTGCATTTCCAGCCATAGTCAGTAAACACAGGGGTCTAAGAAGGTATGAATTACTGAATTATTCCAGTTCCCTCTGAATATTTGTCTTATGAAACCAGTAAGATGTAATAAAATCAATACGAAAAAAATAGTGTCACATTGCTTCATTAGTGCATTATAAAACCATTAGAAGATTTAGCAAATAACTAATGTGCATTAGATCAAGAGGAGGAGAAACCAGATCCTCTCTCCTGGTGTGAAGGCTTTCATTCAAACAGCCATAAATTGTACCTGCCCAGCCCGAGTCATGTCTTTTTGTGGGCCCAAAAGGAAAACATCTGCATGGCTGAAGAGCTCTGGGTGTGAGCATGGAGGCCAAAATGAAAGTATCTGCATGGCTGGTGGGTCTGTGGATGCGGACATGGAGGCTGAGGTGCCCCTTTGCCACCGAGGGCTCCCGAGGAAGGCAGCGGCGGGAGGACCCGTGCGTCCCGCTGGGAGCGGCCGCTGTCCTGGCAGGGAGCTGGCGGCTGCAGGTGCTGCGGGCTGCTCATGGCAGGCAGGTGCCCGAGTCACCCTGCAAACAGAGCAGGCAGCCTCAGCTTTATGGAGGGAGGCTCAGGTTCATGTCCAAGCTTTTGTTCTCCCCCCAGCATGCATCCAGCAGCGGATAATGGGGGACGCAGGAGCCTTGGGCAGCTGGGAGGAGTCACACCCCTCTCCGTGACAGGGCTTCCCCCAGCTCTTCAGCCAGCACCCCATCCGTCTGCAAGCTCCTCCACTGGGAATGGGGTTTTCCAAGACAACACACAGTGAGGACAAGATTTCTCTCCCTTCACACTGCTGTAAAACAGTAAGAAATAAGCAGGACAAGGACAGGGACAGACAGACCTGCTGTGCACATTAAAGCCCTGCTAGATGTCCAGTACAACTTTCTCTCTCTGGAGGCTGCAGAGGCTCAGGACAAAACTCCATTCCATCTCATACTCCTAGAGCCACATAACTCCCAAATCCCTTCTGCTGCACTGGAGATGAACGACTGTGCTGCTGAGGGATAAATCCAGGGTCAGCCACCCCCAGGTCCCATGCCGCTGGCCCAGCAGCCCTGCTCTGTCTCCAGCCTGCCAGCAAGACTGCCCCTGCCTGAATCATCCCCGACACACAGGTCAGCTCAGATGTAATTATCATAAAATACAACAAACACCATAAATTTGCTGGCTTTTGAGGTGTAAAGGTTGGCAAATCCATGAGGAAGGTTACACACCACTCCTCACACCAGCTATGGATGCACCAGCCAGGACACGGGCCATGCCAGTGGTGGAGAGGTACTGGGCAGGGCTGGCTGAGCGGATCTGGGAGCTCCATGCCCTGGGGGTCCTGCCTCTCTGGTGCGGCTGCCAGTGGAGAACAGGACATGGTTTATGTCTGTGGGCTCAGTTGAATGCTGGCAGAAGCGAAGCATCCTGGGGAGCAGGAAACAGAGTTGTGATGCTTGAGCTGGTCACCTTCCCTGGGGCTTTGGTTCCCTAAAAATCCTCTGGGTTTTCTCTCCTTTGTGCCCTGAGAGAGGAGCAGGAGCATGGCACCGGCTGAGACAGGGGAAGGAGAAGCCGGAAAGCATCTCCTGAATCCTAAACATAATGTGGAGCACATGTGTCTTGAACTCTGCAAGCTCATCCACTGCGTCTTCACACCATCCCTAAAGGGCCACGTGCTCTGCACCCACAGACAAGGCATCTTCACCACACCTTCCTTCCAGAAATTGTATGGTCTCAGGCAGGTCCCGATGGAAATAAAGCACCAAGAAGCACCCAGGTGAAACCTTACCTCCTACGTAGCTGATGGAGAAGCCCCTCTTGGCTGTGTTGCGGTCGGTGTGGAGGACCAGCAGCAGCTGGTTGCTGCGGGAGGTGACAGGCGCCAGGTTCTCCCGCCCACACCACCTCCCCAGCAGGGACCTATTCTCGGTGCTGCCATCAAAAGCAGACAGGTGGTCATAGTCACAGCTGCCCGTCAGGCTGCTCCGGCCCTCCAGCTCCATGTCCAAGAAGAAGACCTTGACCCGGTAGCCTGGGGGCAGCTGGATGCTCCACTGGCAGTTGAGGTTGTTGGGGTAGAAGTTGGGGTAGCGAGGGCTGGAGAAATTCCCTTTGATGTTGGTGAACACCTCCTGGCACTCACCTGCTCAGGGAAAGAGGGGAAAGGAAAAATGAAAGCAAACCTGGAGCCCCCTGGGTGCGGATGAGCTGGCAGATGAGTGCTAAAGGATTGATTACTAAAGGATGCTCTGCCCTTCAGTCCACTGCTCCCCAGCCTTCTGTTTGGCTGGTAGACACCCATCAGTCTTGAGGGATGGCAACACCCAAGATGGCCAAAGTCCTACCAGGGCAGATGGGGAAAACCCATAGCACTGGGGAAAGGCAGCTCTTGCTCAAGAGAATGACAGCTCAGGGCCTGGAAGAGCCACAGTGATGCCATCTGAACTGTGTGGTGCTTTACACTTCACACCATCATCTCATGAACTCTCCCCTCTGCTGTCATCTCCTCTTGCTGCTGTGGGAGGGAGAGCATCACCACCACCACTCTGGGGACCCATCTCCATGCTCTTCTCATTACCCCACCACCCTGATATCCTTGCACCTGAGTAGAAATGGGCCTTAAAGCCCCTGCCGCCAATGTTGAAATCCGACTTGAAGAGTATGAGGAGGTGCAGGCTGGTGGAGACGGTGCGGGGTGGGCGGGTGCTGCCACAGTAGCGTCCCAGGCGGGGGGCAGCAGTGGTGAGGCCATCAAAAAGGGCCACATAGTCAAAGCCACAGCCCTGGCCACCCTCCACCTGGAAGTCAGCGAACACCAGAGTGATGGGGCCACCACTGCCGGCCCCACCGATGCTCCAGCGGCACTCGGCGTCGTTGGGGTAGGTCTCAGGGTAGCGAGGGCTGGTGATCTCCCCGGACAGCCCGGTCAGCTGCCCACCACAGGCATCTGCAGAGAGGCACAAATGATGAGGATGGTGGGGTAGGACAGATGATCCACCACCACCATCCCTCCCCACTACCTTTCTGGTAGGCAGCGGTGAAGCCACGCTTGGCTACGTGGCGATCGGAGCGGAAAACCACGGCCATGACGTGCCAGGCGGAGGAGAAGGGTGGCGGGGGGCTGTGGCCGCAGAAGGTGCCCAGGAGGTTTCCTGGGTCCCGAGAAGCCCCGTTGTAGACCTGGAGGTAGTCGTAGGCACAGGTGGCATGGTACTCCAGCTCGAAGTGACTGAAGGAGAGCAGGATGGAGGAGCCCTCGGCCACCACGATGAGCCACGTGCACTCTGTCTCGTAGGGGTACAGCCCCGGAAAGTTGGGGCTGCAGAAATTGCCAGAGGGTGCTGACAGCACCCCCCCACATTTGATGCCTGGGGGACACAGAGGTGGATGTGATGTCCCCTTTCCAGGGGAAAGCCTAAAAGGATGGGGTGCACAGCACCAGCTCCAGCCCACCACCAGCACTACCAAAACATCAGTGCCCTGCAGACCTCTGCTGGGCTTGGCTACCCCTTCTCTCTAGAGGACACATGTCCACCCATCACCTTTCATCCCCCCACTGCCCCCTTCTCCCCCCCCCACCCCTGTGCTGCCCCAGGGCCTGGCTGCAGCAGGGCTCAGCCTGTGAGCTTGTCCTGGCAGCGACAGCGCAGCGTCTGCATCTATTTATTGCCGGGAAAAGGAAAGTAGGAGTGAGTTTTAAAGCCTCAGTGGTTCCAGGCTCCCCAGTGTCCTGGCTGCCCAGCCCTTCAGCTTCGTGCCTCCTGATGATGATGCTCCCTCCATATAACAGTGGTATTGGTGAAGTCAATCTGGGAGGAAGAGGGCGAAGGGCTCGATGCGCTTAACCATGAGTTATGCACATAGGGATCGATTTTCTAATGAAATCTTTATACTGAGACATGGTTATTATAAAATAAGGGGGGATGTTTGGCTGCCACCTGCCCCTGGGTCTGATTAGGGTTGGGGTGAAGGGGCTGATGTAGTGTGCACATACATCATGTCTGGGAGGGATGCAGCCCCCTCTGCAGCCCCCAGGATACATGTGCAGTTCCCGAGGAAGGCTGGGTGCTCACTGCCATCAATCTGGGCCAAGTATATTGCAAATCAATAGCCAGCCAGAGCGCTTTGCTTTTCATCACGCTCACTGGTGCAGTGACCTCCTGGCGAGGGGGGAGTCCTGCGGGTGGGTGTGATGCAGCACCACGGCAAATGGGTAAGGGGGAGGGTGGACTGCTGGCAGAAGCAGCAAAGCTGGACAGCTTGAAAATCACCTTGCTTATTATTGGGTATAGGTAATGGAGTAATACGGGGCTGGTACTAAAGGAATAATGTTATTGAAATTAATATTCAAGAGGGGAGCCTGCGGGAGGGTGAGAAGCCACGGTGCAGGCAGATTGGTGGATTAAGGGCTGGGAGCCTTGGGGTGTTCTGGAAAGCCCATGTGGGTGCAGGCAGGGGAGTGAGAAGGCAGCACTGAGCAGCACGGCAGCCGCTTGCCACTCAGGAGCGCCTGCATCAGAGCTGGGATGGCTGTTGATTTCTGACACAGCCCTTTTGTGAGAAAGGCCCTGCCATTTTTGGGGAAGGGTATTGCTCATTAGCTGAGCCACAGGGCTGACCTGGCCCACTCTGCCCCTCAAATTACTGTGTTGTCTGCTAACCCAGGGCTGTTTTACCCCAGTAAGGTGAGGGGTTCATTACATGCACAGCAACATACACATACACACCAACATTCACATACAGATCTCTATTGTGTGTATCTATATATTTATACAGTCACATGCAACTCCAGAAGTTAACAAACCCTTTGGCAAAGCACCTGCACACCGCAACAGGACAGCCCCCACCTGCAGTTAACCTTCAGTTAAAGCAGTGTGAAGCAGAAACGCCAGCACGAAGCAGTGTCCTGCACTTGCTGCCACACACGGTGACTGTAGAGCCCAGCTCCCTTCCCCAGGCCAAACCAGGTGGTCCCTGGCCTGAGAAAGCCCCTCTCCCTGCATGGGCTGACAGCTGGGAGCTGCTCACTCCAGAGCCAATGCAGCACCCACAAACAGCCCTCTCCTCCCCGGGGACCACAGATGCTCATCGGCCATACTGGGAGCTGGGACTGGGCTCTTACCTCTGCTGGGATCATCCCCGAGAACCCCGCAGAGCACGGCCAGCGCTGCCAGGCAGCCCGTCCTCACACACCCCATCCTCCGGCAGGCAAAGCTCCCCTCACCGGTGCCAGAGCATCCTTTTGGAGCTGTCTGTCTGGGAGGAAAAAAAAATAAAGTAAGAGAGAAATAAATAAAAAGCGTGAGGACTGTAGAATTAATAGCAGAATGAATAATTCATCGCTTGTTTGAATTAAGAGTGGCAAGGTAACTTGATCTATTCCTCCCTTCCTTCACTCAGTTTTAATGATCTGGATCAAATGTCCCAAGGATTTACACTATACCAGATACTTTGTCAATACACCGTATTTAGAAGAGATATTAATGCTTCAGATATGGTGTATAACGGCAGTAAGTCTGGGCTGACAATATGCCCTTAAGGGGCTATGAAAATAATTTAGTTTGCCACGCAAGTCAGTGAACCAAAATAGGAATTTCAGACTTACCATGGAAAAGCACCTCAGCAATTAACGTGATTTATACTGTGGCACCCACTGCACAAAGCCAGCTGGTGGTAAAGGCTAGAGAAACAGGGGATGGGATTTAAATGCAGCCACATCTCCACGTTGGCCCCTGGGTCAGCACCCCTGCAGCTCAGCAGGATGCTCAGCCTGGGAAAGCAGCAGTTGTGAGCACTAAAGATAGAAAATCCCATCTCCCCTGAGGGAGAGTAGAGATGAATCGTGACTCATGGGCAAAATAACATTGATTATTATAGAACCTGCTAAGGCCTTGCAGAATTACCATGTTCTTCCATGCTGGCTCATGGTCCTTCTCACCCAGGCTCTTGGATGCACTTGGCTGAAGGCAATTGAGCCCTTGAGTGGGAAAGAAGTCTCACTGTGCTGTGCCATATTAGTTGGAGAAACCCCAAATCCAGCAGTGATTCAGTTCCTTCCCTTCCACCCAGAAGAGAAAAGACTTTCCTGTTGCCACAGCCCCCCCCTCTCCCCCGTATAAACACCAGGAAACAAAAACCTATAAGGGCCTCTTGGCGTGAGGGACCTGTGCTAAAAAAGTCACCTTCAAAGCAGCAGAGAAAGAAGCAGTGAGTGTCTCTAAATCTCAGGTGGAGAGACAAGTTGCATTTATTAATTAAGCAATGAGGATCAATGCCTGAGACATTTCCTGTGGATTAACGATGGGCTGGGAGGAGCTGATGGCCCGAGGTGCAGCTAAGGACCATTAACACCAAGTGGTCATGAATCCCCAGGAAATGCTCCATGCCAAGGTCATTAAGTGTCTGCACATATTTATGGGTAGTAATAACAATAATAATATTTGTACAGGCTCTCTCCCCACTGCCCAGCCTCACTGGAGCCATGCCGAGGGCTGGTGGGGCACTGGAGCATCCCAGCCAGGAGCCCTCTGTCCCGAACCCAGCTGAGGTGGGGGACATCAGGGTGTGTGTCCTGGGGTGCTGGGCACCACATTACCCCACAAGCACCAGGAGTAAGTGCACATTTGAACAAGGAGATGCAAAGCAGCCCTCCCTGTCCCTGAGCACTGTGCATAGCTCCAGCTCAAGCTCTGGGAGATGGCTGCGACACTGGCACATCTCCTTCCGACCTCTCAGGGACACTTGATTAGCTGCTTCCCTAAGGGGCTCGGAGAGGAGGCCTGTCCCGTGCCTCGCACAATGCACATGGGGCCAGCAGCTGCAGCAAAGAGGCTCGAGAGGTCTGGCACCACAGCCCCTGGTGCAGGGGCCCCTCTGGGGTATTCCCATAACCACAGCCCCAGCTCAGCCAGGAGGGCTCAGCCCTCCCAGCCACCATCCCCCAGGCTCAGGGACAGTGTGCTCCACAGCTTCTCCATCACTGCACCACAGAGCAACACGTTCATCCTCACCACATCCATCTCCAGCAACACCCACCGACCTCCAGCTCTTCCATCACTGGCCTCAGCGCCGAGCCAGTGTTGGGGACACCAGTACTTACACAGCTGCTCTTCTCCATCCCTCCAGCTGCGCCCTGCATCGGCAAAACCCTCAGGAGACAGGGGGCCGGGGCTGTGCAGCACAGCAGCTGTGCCCCGCTCCCAGGAGACAGCATCCATCAACCACCAGCACATTCACCCTCTCCTGACCTGGGGATGGCCATTCCCTGGCTGGGCCCGAGCCCAGGACACACTGCTTGCCAGCAGAGCTGGGTGGGAGAGATGAGGGAGGCAGGGTGGGATGAGACGTGGCAGGGAAGAGAGCAGAGGAGCCAGGCAGGTCTTTCTGCACAGAGGTCTGGCTGGAGGTGCTCTGGCTCTGGCCAGACACACAGTGGGTGATTTCAAGGTGTGCTGTAGCAGGGCCACCTCTATTCCTCTGTGGGCAGATTTGTAAATCATGAGTCAAAAAGGCATTTGATTCGTTTAAATAGAAAGGATGTGATCAGGACTCTGAGACTTCAGAGAAGATCAAAGGTTTAAATATGGGCCTCAGGAGAAACGGGAATTATTTAGGCAGGAAATAATGAGATGAAATTAATAAGGTATTTAGGCAGCACATGAGGAAGAAAGGAAGTGAAGCAAAGCTCCTCTCCTTGGCACAGCGCTGCACAGGCAGTGGGGGCTTCCCAGGGGGCAGCCAGAGCAGCTGAGCACCCTGCCAGCACCCTACCATCCTGCCCTGGCAGGACAGGCAGAGTGCAAGCCCCTGCCCTGCCAGCAGCCCCCCACCACTGCATGAAGCTTCTGCACACCCAGCTCCACAGATCCCCCAATAATCAACAGCATTGCCACCATTTCCTATTAAACTGCCCTCTCGGGGTTGTTCCCAGGCCTCCAAGGGAGGGAAACCTCTTCCCTCAGTAAGGAAAGTCCTGCCTGAAAGCCTTTCCATCTCATGTCCCTGCCTTCACAGAAGCACCACAAAAGCCTCTGAAAGAGGCTGTCGCCCGTGGGGAAGGGTTGGGAAGAGGGGATTTGCGTGACAGCCAGCCTGAGAAATGACAAAAGGCAGGAAGGGGAAGCGACAGAACAGCAGAAGATAGAAAACAAAAGTGCACGCAGGCAGTTTAAAGGCCTCTTCGAGTTCATGCTTGCAAGGGCACCATCTTCCCCCCAGAGAACATATCCCAAAGACCCCCCGTGCACACATCACCTCCTCCCGCTCCGCCTTTGCAGGATTGCAACCCGCAGCATTCGCAGCCTGCTCTGTCTCTCACCACCCTCCCTTTCAGCCACGAACAAAGACAGGAGGCTTCGCGGCAGAACGGCCAGACCAGCTGGGTAGGGTTGAACCAGGGTGGCCCATATGTGCTGAAATACCCAGACATATTGGGGTTGCATTTAAAGGAACAGTCCCAGCTTCCACACACAAAGTCGGCGCTATTCCCAAACTGAGCGTGAAGTTTTTTTACTTCAGGCCTTTGCAAAAAGGCTGGGGGAATTTTTAGCAAAATCTTAGAAAGGCAGAATTTTTGAAGCAAGAGGTATAGCAATAAGGGTTGCAGAGTGTGTAATATTTGAGGAGAATGTTTACTCTGTGTTCCTAGCTAGGACCAAAGAAGGGAGTCTTACAGGGAGCAGTTGAGGGAACTGGGCTCGTTTAGCCAGGAGAGAGGGAAGCTCAGCAGCGACCTTCTCGCTCTCTACAACTACCTGAAGGGCTGAAGCCAGGTGGGGGTTGGTCTGTTCTCCCAAGGAAGAAGTGATAGCACAAGAGGAAATAACCTCAAGTTGTGCCAGGGGAGGTTTAGGTTGGACCTTAGGAAAAATTTGTTCACTGAAAGGATTGCAAAGCCCTGAAACAGGCTGCCCAGGGCAGGGATGGAGTCACCAACCCTGGAGGGATTTAAAAAGCCTTGTAGGTGTGATGCTGAGGGACATGGTTTAGTGGTGATGTGGCGGTGATGGGTTAATGGTTGGACTTGATGATCTTGAAGGTCTCTTCAACCAGAATGATTCTAACTGGGAATGAACAGAAAAACACAAAGGTGAGCAGAAAGGCTGCATTTCCAGACGTAAACACAGGAGTCTAAGAAGGTAACAGAGTGGACAGCAGGTATCTAAAGAGGAAAGCAGCAGCACCTTGGACTGAAAGAGGAAGAGGTGGGGGTGCTCAGACTGGGTGCTGTGCCCAGGCAGCTGTGAGGCTGCCATCCCCCAGGCTCTGCCTTCTGTCCTGCAGGGAAGGACCCCAGCAAAGCCCTGTGGAGCTTCCACTCCTCAGATGGTGTTCTTGTACACTTAGGGGACCCCCCCAGGCACCTCTGAGAGTTTGGTGGCAAAAAGAAACAGCTGCTTATTTGAATAGAGCTCCAATTTAATGAACCAGGGCTATAATACTACACTTAGGGGACATGGAAAGCAAACAACCATCCTCCCTGAGAGATGCAACAGCTACAACCCAGATGCTTTCTCACACAGAGTTTTAGGGCATGCTTTTTCTCCCTCTAGAGCAGGATTTCAAGAGTTAGGGATCAGGGTAGGCAAGGCAGACAGTACTAGGGCAGGAGGAGAGCCTGCCCAAGTTCTTAGTGGGCATTGCATATAATGCCATCCCCATGTACAGGCTTTGCTGTACATGGTTGGAAAGACACTTTCCAGAGTAGATTGGTACCTTCTTCTCTGTGTTAGTGTATAACCGGGCAACGGAGTCACTGAGAGGTTGAAGTGACTCACCTGACATCACCCAGCAAGATAATGACATAACCAAAATGAACCCCGTTGACTCCAGAGTGCTGGGCCAGTGCTCTGCTATTCCCTTGGCCAAGCAGTCTTCTCCTCAAGCATTAAACCTCTCCTCTGGGCATCTGACAGGGCATAATACCACTGCAGACTGACACGGATTGCACAGCAAGTCACCGGTCTTCGTATTTCGGCAAAGCAGTGTCACTTGAATGCTTTTTAGTACCCTTAGGAGATCTCTCTCTTAAAACTGCATGTGAAGACTTCCATTAACACCACCATGCTGCTCCCTAAGGTGTGGGTGATCGTGGCAGCCTCTCGAGCGGCACCCGATCCTTAAAACACTCTCAAGAGTGAGAATCATACTGGAAACAATTATTTTATACAAAGGCCTATGAAAGTGTACATACAAGGAACTCTGGCAAGACAACCAGTTTTGAGCAGTGTCTGTGGAGAAAAGGACATCCAAGGCTTGGCCTAAGGCTCCTCAGGTCTGGAATACCCTGCTAAAAGACAAAACAGGAATCTTCTTCCATTCCCGCAGCTTTCAAGTATCTGCTCATATCTTCATTAAATGTAGAAGAGCCACAGATTAATACAAATGGCTTCCTCCGACAGGAGTTTATCATTGTCTTCATCAAGTCTTCATCGAGACGACCAGTGTATGTGTTTTCCCGATAGCTCCAAGGAAGTTTTTCCAGTGACGTTTCCTGAAAATACAAAAGGTTTGCAGCGTGTCATGTTAAAAAGGACAATTGATTGCTCACAGCCCAATCTCCCTCTTCCCTTCAGAGTACTGCACAGGGTGTCTGTCACCTCTGTGACTCCCTCTGGGTAGATCTGACCCATCCTGAGAGCTACGATCCTCTTCCAAAGCCCAGATCAAATCTTTCCCTGTCACGAGACCCACTCAAGAGCAGACTGAACACAACTGGAGTGTGACTACTGCCAAAAATACTGCAGAACCTTCTACTTTGGGAACCACTTCCCACCATGCTTTTTCTATTCTCAAATCCTAAATCCCAAGTCTATTCTTCTCTGTTGGCTCTTCTATTCCCAAGACTCTCTCCAGTCCCAAGTCCCATCTCCCTCAACCAAAACAGAAAGAAGCCAGCCCTGCTCCAAACACAGCTCTGATCCCACGAGAAATGTGAGATCCCACAGTGCTAGATCCAGGGGTGACTCCCCTGCTGCTAGTAATTAGAAGCAGAAGATGGTCAGATGTGATGGTGACAGGCAGCAGAGCGAAACACTGAGATAGACAGACAGACAAGCCCAAAAGGGAGGATGCACAAGGCAGTGCCAGACTACATCAAACCTGCTAAGGGGAGAGAAGAAAGGGAGAGATGTACACGAGGGGTAGACAGTGTTGACAGGGGTCAGGTGGGTTTCTTGCCCTTCACTGATTGAATTTCAAGACCTCTTCATGCTCTTGAGACAGCACTGCCCTGAAAAGGGTATTTAAGCTATGTCACCAGAGACAATTACTGGTTATGCTCCTATAAAGTAGCTGAGGGGATGCCTAAATCACAAGTACTTTAAACCAAATCTCAACTTCCGAGCGCGTATGCGAAACATAATATATGAAGAGGATCCACCATGAGAGATACAAAAAATGATTCATCTGAGAAACTAAAAATGCAATGGGACTCACTCCCTTAGCATAAATAATTCTTTCTATATCCTCCCTGCAATGAATCGTCGTGTCTGACGGAAATAGTTTTCAACTACCAAATCTGTGCAGAACACAGGCAACTTTGGGACCAAATGGAAATGAAGAAGATTGCTCAAAATGTAAGACCACTGAGAGGTATGCCCTCATCCCATGGATTTGGCAGAAAAAGTAATTTTACAGAGGGGGAAACAACTTTTAAGAAGTTTAAAAATGGGTCAGCTGGGAAAAATAATTGCTGGGAAGTTGGTGCTAGCATACTAGAAGAGAGCTGTAGCCATGAGCAATGAATGGAAGATAAGGGCAGATTAAGGCACAGGTATTAGGAAAGAAGAAATAGTTTATTTCCTGTGAGTGTCCCAGAATCAAGTTTTCTTTGCACAAATGTTTAGGTACAACAACAACCATCTGAAGCTGGGGGGGAATAATCAACAGTGACTATGAATCAAGGGGTCCATCTTAACAGAACAGCTGCCAAGGAGGTAAAGAGGAACAACCAGCAACAGTTGCTTCCCTGAAACTCTCCAGACTGGTAGCAGTGTGAGAATATGTAGCAAGTTTAAGAACAGCAGCTACTGGATTACAAAATACCCTTGATGACCAAGAAAGAATTCAGACTGTGCTGATGGGAAGACAAGAGGAGGCAGAAGCTCATCCATCCAGCACCCAGAACCCTCACACAAACATGCTTCATATCCATTTATTTACCTGGCTTAGGACGTAGAATATTCTGATGTTCCAGTATCGAGCCAGATCCTGGAGAAGAGGTTTCAGATAAATTTTGTCAAAGGTACGGAAGCAGCCAACAAGAGTTACAAAGGTTTCATCCTCTTCATCATCTGTTATGGCCTGGAGGATGGGAAGCATTGGTGCAAGGCCAGTACCAGATGCCAGCATGAGGAGTTCTCCATGCTAATAACAAACCAGAGAATTTTGAATGAGCTGTGGTGACTGGAAACGGACGTACTCAGTGCCAGTTCATCCTTGCTGCCACACTGGTAAAGGGCCCGTTGAGAGGGAACATATCAGAAGGTGATGGGAGTACATGCAAATCTCAGAATGTATTTATCTGTAAAGGATTACAGACAGCACTCTCAGGGTTTACATATCAAATGTAACAAAACTGTATTTTACCCAAATATAAACATTTATCCAAACTTTACCCTTGATTTCAGTTAATTTATATTTCAGTTTCAATTCTGCAGTACACTTTGCTGACCCACTCTGTGTTGTTTTCCCACTGGAAATGTTCCCTGTGTTTATCTTGGATGATGTAAAGTACAATCCAGAGTGTTCTGTGGAGGAAATGGTTTCTTCTCCTTCCTGATCCATGCACCTTCCTGGTACATTATCTCCATTTTCTCAAAAAGCTACCAGCAGCTCATCGTGCTTCCCACCTGCAAGGGGGACATTCATTCTACTTGCAGTAGGGATGTTCAGGCAGTAAAAAGTACTGTGCACAGGACAGAAGGTTCCCAGCACCTTCCCCATCTGCCAGAACTTGGACTTAAACCCCTATTAAGCCCTCAGAGGCTGCTGGTGCTGTTTTGACTGGGCAGTTTATTGTGAATGGATCTGAGCTACCTCAATCTGAGTCCTACTCTGCTGGCAGTAAATAGATATAAAAGAACATTTTACTATGAAACTAATATTGAGGACCGATAATTCCTAAATAATAAACTGTTCTTCTCCAGCAAGCTGTTTAAAGATTGCTCAGGTGCTTAGCAAATTGCAAGTACAGAGATCACCCCAACAGCTCCTGAATGCAGCCACTTCTAGGCATGACTGCTATGCTCTGTCCCAAATGGTTATCTGGAAGCTTTTAAGAAGGGAAGGGGACAGCACCCCAAAGCAGCAGGGAGAGTATTTCAGGAATCAGCAGACAATTGCTCTGCATGAAGCTTGGCCACTGGGATTTTACAGCCTTATTTTTGTTGGGGGGTGGGGGGGCGAGGGTGGGGGAAGAGAAGAAAAAAACCCAATGGCTTTGGGATCTTAATGACCAGTGTTTCAATTTTGCTCCTCATTTGAAAGGTCAGAATTAAGTAATCCAATTAGTATGTGTGAGAAGCCTTCGCCTGAAACCGAATCTGCCTTTCTTTGCAGCAAGGCTGGTATCAGCAGGTGGGATCAACATTTGCAGAGCGGCTGGGTGATGTGACACCTCACAGGAGCTGCTACAGTTCAGGGAACACCCAAGAGAGAAGATCCACACCTCCTTTTCACTCGTGCTCAGTCACAAAATGGCAACATGGTTCAAATATGGCAAAAAACGATCCACGCTCAGTGGGGTGCAAAATGAGCTCCCTTTGTTAAACGCATCAGAAACTTCTAATGCAAGTGATGAACAGAGAGCCTCGCTAATATTCTCCAGTCTCTCATCCATCTCCCTCTCCTCTTCCTTCTTAAATATTCCACAGTTCAATAAGGTGTCCTTTCTCCAACTGACTGTTAATGCTGTGGGACTGTACTGTAACCCAGGAAGTCCCTAAAATAATCATGAAAACAGTAATCAAATCGAGGTCTTCCCTTTAGAGCACTAAACAAAGCTAGCTGCCACAAGCCAAAACATCCCATGTCTCTTAGGGAACTAACCTTATTAGGTTGATATGGGAACCCTCCAAAAGGCCCACGCCAAAAGACCATGTCTCCTTTTTTCCATGTTTTTATGTATTGTGACATTAGCCCAGCTTCATAGCACTAATAAAAAACATTGCACAAAAGAAAAGAATAATTATACTCTGTTGGAAGGTTTCCCAGCTTAAAGTCAATTATAAAGTTATCTACATTTAAACAAAAAGAGGACCAAAAAAAAAAACCAAAAAACATTTCATGCATTTACAAAGAAAGAAAGATCATTCCATTTGAAAAATAACTCCAAGTTATACCCAAAACAAAGACATTTAAATTAAATCATATTGGATTTATTCCAGTTTGACTATAATGTAAACACAACCCACTCTCATGCAGTCTGAATTTCCAAAACTGGAAAAAGCTTATCAGAGTTCTTGCTTACAAAGCACACAGAGAAGAGTGTCTTGAATGCAAAGCACAGTCCAAGCCTTCAAGTGTTCTCCAAATCTCTGGGTATAGGGTCTGAAAATGCCCTTTGGGTACTGATAGTTACACAAACACCGCATAGTTCTTGCTTTATTCCAGTCTCTCAGATGCTGTGTTGATACAATTAGTGACCCAAAGTCAAGTTTCTCATTTATAAAACGCTTGTTTCCAGAACAGATCATCTGCATGCTAAGGGATGCCTTCACATTTGCAAAAAATATACATTAATTTGGGCCTTATGGAAGAAAAACATTAGCAAAAATCTGTCTTACTTTCTACCAGGCACTAACATTTTCTAGGTGTTTGCCTGCAGGAATGAAATCCTCACTCGTGACTGATGAGGAGGGGTCAGCACTTGCTAGAAACAGAGAAGCAAGGAGAGGCTGGAAAATGGAAGGGCTCATCCAAGCAGTCTCGTTGCTATGTCCTGGATGTTACAGTTAATGAGAACCAACATGCACAGAAGAACAGCCACAGACTACGGGATCTGTCCAGAGAACAAGGGCTGGTCCAACAGCAAGAGCAGATAAGCCCAATAGCTGTGGCAGACGACAGGTCTAGCACAGCGGCGATGCCACTGATAAGCCTGAGGAAGAGCAACACAACCAGAGGTCAAAAGATGAGATGGAACATAACCCTTTGAAGACTCCAGCCTGTATGAAGGAAGTGTATTTTGGGGTATTTTCTGAAGGCACATTGGAGAGAAGCCCAGCTCCACACCCCAGTGCCTTGGCTGGCCACCAAGCTGCACTGCAGGCAAATGAAATTGGTGAACCACAAAGAAGCTAAAAAAACATGAATGAGTGAAAATGTGCTTGTGCTTGCAAGCAGTGCTAGCTAATAAAGATCTAATAGATGCTTCTCCCCAACAAACTACCTCACTTAAACAAGGTACCTAAAGTACCATTAGCACCAGTTGTTACACTCAAAAGGCAAACATGTAAGATACATCGGAGCTCTAAGTTACTGTCAGAAACATTTCACATTCAGAGGACTCTGGGCAGGTTCTAAGTCTCACACAAAAGATTGTGCAGCTGCATCCAAGAAGCAGTATTTTATACCTACCCTCTTCAAAGATAATATGGAAATCCAAGGCAAGAGCAGAAAAGTCAGCCACACTTACTGCCTATTCACAACAGGCCAGGGTAATGGAAACTAAAACAATACTTCTTTCACCAAAATTATTTCCAAAAATTGAAGTGAGAAGTGATTTGAGTGGGTTTAAAATGAATTCTTCTAAATAACAAGAAAAAGATAATTATCTCCTGGGGGAAAACTTCTACCCCTAGTTTTACACAGGGAGAAACCCTAATATTATAAAATCACTCAAAAAGAGGGTTATGCCCTGTAAATGGCAACTCCCTCTCTCTTAACTGTAGTATCACAAATGCAATGCTATAATAACAGGAGACAGAAGGGTTTGAACAATGCTTGGATTGCACGGTAATAATAATATAGTGCTTCCCAAAATTACCTGAATAGTGTGAAATATACCACAACCTACGGGGCGAGTTACAAAAATGGCTGCTTTACATCGGGTGTTACCAAGCTCTTTTGTCACTGCCAGCAAATAACTACAGCTCCCTTTGAGATGAAAGGGTCTATAGAAAGGAAAGGTATCATTACAATCATTACTATTATTATTGAAATGTAAAACTTGTGAGTAATAAGCAAATATACATGAAATTTCACAGTCATCCTGTGAACATATCCTATTAATGAGACTCAAATGCAACATTGCACCCCCCTGCCACAGACCAATTGCCACAAGAATGGTGAAGTGATCCTCCCACGGGTGCCCTATAGAAGCTTTACACTTGTCTAAAGAACAGGGTTTGAGTTTGAACGTACAGTGCATAATAAACCCCAAAACATGAAATCTTGGAAGACAGGCAAAGGACAAGTGGGTCGTTCTCTGCAAGCCCCTTGGGACATCCAGCTCTGAATTTCACACCGATACTGAAATCTGGGTCTGAGGAATCACTAGTAACATACAACTGCAGCATCAGAAAAAAATCTTCAATTCAAAATTCTCCACACAAAGCAATCCTTTATGAGGGCCTCACAAACTTCATGTAGACAAATTTCCAGCCATGTTCTTTTATAAAATCCTCTTGAATTCAACCAGCATTTTGTGGTGGCCTCCAGAAGAGCCAAAATGTCCAGAAGGGAGCTCTGCTACCCCATCCACTCTGGTAGGTGCAGCCCGTGCTCATGGGCCACAGGGACCCCCTCAGACTGCAGGCAGCCCCAGAGCCCTCCTGCAAACCAGGAACAGCTGCCTACTGTCTGTCTACATTTTTAAATAAAATGAACAATTTTTCTGAGGAGAGTTGGTAAAGCAAAACACAGTAGGAAGGGTAACGGCTGGGCAAAGACTTCCCAAAATCAGTGGTCCAACTGGGTTGATAACTGGGTGCAATTTCAAAGACAGATTGACAAGGCAAAATGAAATCAGGGGAGTGGAATGGGCACCTTTTTCCACATGGGTGACCACAGTGTTCCCGAGAGGCTCTCTCACCTTCACGCTGCAAAGCGCTTGTTCCTGGGTCATCTTCCCTGGCTTTCAGTTTTGTGGGAAAAACCTGCAGTTTTTATCAGCAAAGCACAACTGCTTCAAAACACCACAGAAAAGGTCCATGAGGGATTTGAGAGAGCCTCACTTGAAGTGCTGACAGCGCGTGCTTGGTTCCTAAAGAAAACATAGTCCTGGCACCTCAGACTCTAACCCATATTGCACAGGCTTACTTACTTTCATTAAAACTTCAAAGTAGCCTTCTGCATTCCCTGGGCTAATCGGGGTATAGGCTCGCTGGACCTCCAAACCATTCACCACTCCTCTGAGGAGAGAAAGAGACTGTGACTTGGGTCATTGACTTGGTATTACCAAACTCCTGCAGTTCTCCGGGGAGACGAGGCAGCAGGTTCTCTTCCCAGTGGCCCAGCCTGTGCAAGGGCAAAACATTTCCAGAGGGAGAAGTCCAGGAGGATCGTAATGGCTAAATGCACCTCGTGTTTTCCCAGTGCTGGCCCCAGCTGTAGCACACATTTGGCTCTTGGACACACCCTTGGAAAGATGTTTGAGCCATTTTGTGAGAAACAGGTGAAGAAGCAAGAGTAGCAAAGGGGAGAAGAAAATGCTTTCATGGTTAAGTTTCCTATCCCCTTTTGGCTGGGGTCTGCTTTCCTTTGTGTTCGGACAGGATCTGGTTATTAAATAATGAAAGCTGGGGCACAGCCCTGCCCTGAGGGCATGTCAATACAGGCTGTATTTTCCAATAAGTCTTCTGCTTCTATAGAAGAATATTGAATATCCACCCTGTGTTTTACCACTGACTATGGGAATTGATTGAAGTGACCAAACCTTTTCCTCTGCTGCGTTCTGAGCAACGGCTGGTGAGAGAAGCCTGTACTTCCAGCAGCCAGCTGTACACATCAGCTGTTAACGTACAAATAACGTCAACAGATACAGATCAATGGCATCGTAACATGACTTTTTCTACCCGGCAATGATCACCACAGATGGCTGAGAGAGACACAAACTTTTCCCAAGTGGCCCCTTTCTGTCAAGCAATAAACTACACAGGAGGGTTGTTTTGCTGGAAATCAGTCAGGAAATGCCTGGACACTGGGGGTTACACCCCAGGTGCCAAGTTACTGCAAGATACAGAGCCTAAAAGGCTGAGCTCTGTGGTAAATGCAGCTCATTGCCTTCATTCCAACATGCTGGAGTAAATAATCTTGTTGTAACATCTATTCTTCAAGTCTTTCTTTCTACAAATGTATTTTCTTAATCACACCTAGTTCTTTCTGACGCAAAGATAATGCTGAAGAAAAATACAGCTTTGGAATGGCTTTTACTATAAAATTAGTAGAGCTAGCGAGCTCACGAGTTCTTTCAACTGTGTCACTGTGGAGGTATAGAAATTATGATTTGCCTGGTATGAAGCCTTTGTCTATTGACAAAAAAACTACATATTAGGTTACATAATGCAGACTGTTTAACCAGCAGAGAGAACAATACCTTAACACGATATGTTGTCCCAAACCCAATCGCAGACTGCTATTTCCTGGTAATTCAAATTTGTACTGGTAGGTGTCCTCTGTTAGCTGCTCCACCGAGCTTATGCTGAATGCAGTAAATGTATCTGGAGTCAGTTCTGAATTATTGCTCTGCAAGGACAACAATAAATAATTACTCGGTAAGATGGTGTCTTTTATTATTTCATCTTTCTTTGGAAGCAAACACGTGTGCTAATTTAGTGCAGGAGATACTCAGGACTCTGGAAGAACGGGGATGAAATGCTGGGGCCCAGTGAAAATTCCAGCTCTCTGCTGATTCATTACCATGTTCTGCAGCAGGCACTTTGGGATCTTGCGTTTCCTGCCCCCCCCCCAACCCCCCCTCTTTTTAAATTACTTTTTTTTTTTTACACCTTACAGCAAGGTCATCCTGTTATGACTCACTGCAATCATTTTCTGATGTCTGGAAACAAACAGAAATAATACCGTTAAAAGAGCCGCTTTGAGGGCAACTTTGAAACCTCTTGATGACCACTGCAAATAGGAAATATTGTTAGCTGCTTCAATGCTGATGATTTTTGCTTGACCCAGCATAGTTAATCTTATCTAAAAGGGCACTGATGAGCTTAAATTTACACTCTGAAGACAACTACTCTGCCACACACAATGTGGTTTTTTTCACCCTCAAAATGAGTCTAGAAATCAGGAAAAGATGAAAAAGGTCAGGAAAACAGAGCTCTTCCAAGAGCACTGTCAGAGAAAACTGTGATTCTTTGTACCTTTCACCCATTCCTGCTTTACAGAAGGGCTGGTGGGGGTCCCCCAGCAAGGAGGAGCTGTGGACCCAGGGCTGTAATGCGACGCCAGTGTGAATTTGACACTTGGAAAATCCCATTACAGCAGGGAGAGAGCGGGCAAGGGGGAGGGTGGCTGTGAAGGCAGAGTTTGGGGAATTGCCTTTACAGCCTTCTCTTAAGGCACCGCTTTTATCTACTGCTGCATCCCTCACCCATCACCACGACCCCACACACTAACAAGTATGATCAAAGCACAGACTTCTAGGATGTGAAGAAGATAAATTGACCTGCTCCTTCTTCTTCATGAGGAGGCTTTTGTCTCGTTTTGCTTTGGCCCGCTCCCATTGTGCAAGCTCCTTCTCATACACATCATAGATGCAGGGTTTGCAGCCGCTGCCGCAGCACTGGGATGGAGAAGGTTCCTGGGGTTTGAGAGCCAGCCAGTCATGCTCATTTCCACTCATTGTCTGCAAAACACAAGCCTTGTATCAAAAACATAATGATGAAGAGTGGCACGTGCTCATCAACTGAGCATTACTTGAAGAAGGACTGAAAAAAAGTGTCTCTTGAGTATTTCGCACATGTATCCCAAGGGACTCAGAAAACTGAAAACCCAGGAGCTGATCTGCCACCTGCAATGCTCCGTTTTCACTCAAGTGCTCACTGCCTCTGCACTGTCCAGTGCAGGAAGGACAGACACTGCAGCCCCTGGCCCAGAGTTGCACAGCACACTCCAGCCCAACCTTGGGCTCTGCTTCCCAGCCGGGCTGCCCAGCAAAAGCTTCCTCCAGCAGCAGCAGGCATAACCCTGCTCCTGCTCATTCAGCTGTGGCGATTTCCTACAATAAGAAGTCACTCAGAGCACAGACATCTTAAAAGTCTTCAGTTTGGTTCATGAGAACAGGTGACAAACCTCAACCACCCAGATGCAGCCTGACAGAGCATAGCTTTAAAACGGGGGGAAGGCAGGGAGCTGAAAGGGGGGTTTGGAGCCAGGAGACAAGAAGCAAATGTGGTCACAGGCAAACAAACAAACACTTCGGTCTCGAGTAGATTTGAGTCTGGCTTTAAATGCAGAGACTTAGGAAAGGGCAAGAAGCACAGGCAGCATGATTTTTATCTCTCAGCCCTGACAGAGCTGTACCTACCGAATGCTCCTCAAGCTGCAATCGTGACACCGACTTCTGAGGCTGTTATTTTTACACAATGGTCGGCTTAACGCTGCTCCCGGTGCATTTGCATCTATATCCCTTAAACAAAAGGAGGTCAGAGGAAATTATAAAGCCACAGGTGACAAGGCTGAGGAAGAGAACACTTCGCACTTAGAGCAGCTTCATTTTCAAGGTGAATTAATTAACTTTCCCCCCTGCGACACAAATATGCTTATTCTAACGCTACAGGGGGTAGAATAAAGAGCCAAAAGGCGGGTGGTGCCGCTTTCCACAGCGGCCGCTGGACCCGCGGCCCCAGACCCGCTCTGGGGGCCCTGAGCACACACAGCTCCTCCGGGGACCGGTAAGGAGCGGGACCCCCGAGCAGGCCACGGGTGAGGCCCGGGACCCTCAGACTCGGGGCTGGCCACGCTTATAGAACTCCGGGCACCGACTGTGCGTGCCCTGAGGCTCGGGCACCAAAGCCCGCAGAGCCCCGAGGTACAGACTCCAGCTAAAAGCCGATCTCCCAACTGCTCCCTCGCCACCCGCCTCCTGATTTACCAACACGACCCCCACCCTTCCCCCGTCGCCAGGCGCTGTGCCGGCTGTGCCGACCCTCCCTCACCTCAGGGCCCCTGTCCGCCATTGGCCGCCGCCACCGTCAGTCAGCCGGAGGGCGGTGGGGGGTGGGGAGTGTGAGCCCGCCCGCCGCGCTCCCGCCGTGCCGCGCGCGCCAAGATGGCGGCGGACAGGCTCTGAGTCGGCGGGAGAATGGCGGCGGCGGCGGCTGCGGGGCCGATGGCCCTGAGGCGGGTGGGGGCGGGGGCGGCGGCAGCAGCGGCGGCAGCAGCGCGGGGCCGCGGTGTCCTCACCCGCGGCATCCTCACCCGTACGGCGCCGCGTCGCCACCGCGGGCCGTTGCCGCGCACGCCCTGGACCACCCGCGGGCCGCCGCCGGAGGTGCTGGCCCAGGCGGTGGAGCGGCGGCCGGTGCGGGAGCAGGTGGAGCTGGACACCATCACGTACGCCGGGCGGCAGCACTACATGCCCGGCCTAGCCCGGCCGCGCTTCCCGCCCTGGGACCGTGGCTGGCACGACCCCAGGCACTCGCCGGGGCCGCGCTACGAGGACATGCCGCTCTACAAGGAGCGCGGCTGCTACGTCTGCCACCAGCGCGTCCGCATGCTGGAAGGTACCGGCCCGTCGCCCCTCCTCGGCCCGGGACGCCCCCCCGCTGTCACCCAGCGCCGCCCCGGGCCGCGCAGCGTGGTAACCACGGGCCAGCCGTGTGCCCTTGTAGCCAAGATGGCCAGTGGCCTCCCGGGGTGCTTGAGAAGGGAGGGACCAGCAGGTCGAGGGAGGGTCTCCTCCCCATCTGCTCTGCCCCAGTGAGGCCACGTCTGCAGTACTGTGTACAGTTCTGGGCTCCCCAGTTCAAGAGAGACAAGGAGAGAGTCCATGGAGATGCTGAGGGGGCTGGAGCATCTCTCTTACAAGGAGAGGCTGAGCCCCCTGGGGTGGTTAGCATAGAGGGATGGCATCTGAACAATATCTACAGGGTGGGGGTCAAGAGGATGGGGCCAGACTCTTCAGTGGTGCCCAGTGACAGGACAGGGCAATGGGTACAAACTGGAGTACGGGAAGTTCCATTTGAATATGAGAAAGAGTTTTACTGTGAGGGTGACAGAGCCTGGCCTAGGCTGCCCAGAGAGGTGGAGTCTCCTCTGAAAAGATCCCAAACCCGCCTGGATGTGATCTTGGGTAACCTGCTCTAGGTGAACCTGCCTTGGCAGGGGGTTTGGACGAGATGATCTCCCTTCCACCCCTACCATTCTGTGATTCTGAGTCCAAGCACTCACCATTAACCATCAGCCAAGGTTTCTTCTCACACCATGCAAAAAACTACAGATGGTGAAGAGCCCACCCTGCCTCATGAACTGACTGTGCCGTCAGCATGTTGCTGGCCTGCCTGGCAACCCTGGTAATACGCATTTTCCTGGGGTTTTTTATTTCAAGGAGTTCGGCAAGCGCAGTGGCTCACCAAGACAAAGCTGGTGGAAGGCTTACCTCCACCAGTGCTGAGCATCATTGACAACCCAGCTCACCAGCTCGATGACCACGAGGAGGGGGTAAAGCGTGCGATCTCGCACGCACGGTTCTGGAACACGACAGAAGTTGCTCCCAGGAGAGAATATTATTGGTATGTCATAGAGAAAGTCCTTCTGTTGCGTGGTTATGGCTTTAGCATAAGCTGGTCATTGATCAGCAAACTTAAGAACCAGAGGAAATTCATACATTGATCTACTGTTGAGATACTTGCTTACTGTGCAAAACTGTTAGAGCCTCTGTATCAAACTGTGAGCTTCAAAAACAACCACCCACCACCAAAACAAAACAAAAACCCCCAACAACGTAGTTCTGACTATTGACAGTAGTACCAATGTAAACACATTCTCTACACTGTACCTTCTTTCAGGCCCAGGTCGGTGTTTCAACTTGAGATCTTCTAGCTGATGCAGAATGTCAGATTTTTAAATACCTAGTGGTACGCGTTACCTCTGCCAGCTTGGGCCAGGATATAAATCCTGGGGGATATTAATCCAAAAATCCGTGTGAACTGTTTAGAAAAGTTATGCTATTGTGTGTTTTACTTACAGCAGCGTTACAGCATTTGTGGCCCAGAAACATCTGCCCACCATTATGATCACATTTTTTATATAACTTTTTATTTTCTTTATTCTAAAGCCCAGTACTGTTTGAAGACCTGGTACACTTATGTCAATTGATGTCTGCAAAGTATCCTCCTCTGGCTAAAAGAATGTTGGCTAGAAACTACAAGATAGCAGCTACATGGGAAAGAGGTTAGTGCCACTATGGTGGAAGCATTTGGCCCTTTTCATTAGTGTAAGAGGGGTAACAAAGCCACCAGCTTTAAGGCTGAGGACTTGGAGAAAATGAAACAACTGCTGTAACCCAGTAATTCTTTCAGTTGTAGTTAGTGCTGTAAGCATTGGCAGCCTTGGATGGTGGCCCTGAGGAGGTTATTAGGATTGTGGACAGCACTGACAGGGTGGTGGGAGAAGAGAACTAGAACCAGTGTCTTAGAGGCGATTGTCTATTTGTCTTGTGTGTGTCCATAAATCTGTACTGTTGTTTTTCTAAGCACGTTCAGATAAGAAGCTAATACCAGTAGTTAATGTTGGTATTTTAGAAGAACCTACAGCTGAGCTACTATTTGAGTTAAGAGGTGAGGGGGAGAGAGTGAGCCTTGCAGAACGATGACTTGCTAGAATCCTGCTGCCCGAAAGGAAATGTGCCTTTCCCAAAACTTATTTTGGCAATGTTTGAATATAGCCTAATTTCTCTCCCCAGAGTCCATTCTCCTTCAGATCCGTGGCATGAATGGAATACTTATGAACTCTGTGGCCCCAATACCACCAGTAGCCTCCAAAGAGGAGATACTGGCCACCAAAGAACATGTTCTGGAGACCTTCTATCCTATTTCTCCTACAATTGATCTTCAAGAAGTGAATGTGTACAAAGAGCTCAACGATACAGGTAGATCTGTCTGTTGATAATTTCTTGTCAGAGTAAGCATTCCAGTTAATCTGGTGTCCCTGCTCTCCTCTGGGGAGGGAGTGTGTGGAAGTGAGGGGACAGAGGACCTGGGCACAGGGTGTGCAGCACAAGTGCTCCAGACCTGTGGCATGTATTGTGACCTAAGCAGGACTGAAGAAGAACTTAAACCCTGTCAAATTACTCCAACAGTTCCTGAAGGTGTAGGAGAAAACATTGGCCGTGTAGTCCGTACTGGGTGATGTCTGATGTGATTATCTGCCATTTAGGTTTCAGAGATGGTTATCCATACTCTCATCCTCACACTCTGTTCTTCCTGGAATCGGCCAACATTCGTCCTAACAGGTTCAGACCAGAACAACTTCGTGCTAAAATGCTGATGTTTGCTTTTGGCAACGCGCTGGCAAAGGCAAAGGTGCTCTATGGGGTACGTACCGGAGACTGCCGCTGACGTGCTAGGCCTTTGTTCTTTCTGTAGCACTGCAGCTTGTGGAAAGAGTCTTGAAATTCCCCTGCTGTGGCATGTTACAGTAGTTTTTCAGATCCGAGCTTCCCCGTGTCCAGAGGCCTAACTCTAACCTTCAGGTGTGGTTACTGGTGTCTGCTGATCCAGAAAACCATCACTCAGCAACAGGCGTGTTCGTGATGTAACACGCATTGGAGTGGGAATGGGTAGGAACCAGGGAGTAAGTTCAACTGTAAGACTCTAACCCACCCCGCAGCTCAGTATGTAAATTGATACTTCGTTGCTGGCTGAAGGAGGAATTTTAATTAAAATACAAAATCTACATTCAAAACTTGTTTGACTAGAGTAATTTTCTGGGCAAGGTAACAATACATTTATTAAAATCTTGGCTTTAAACCAAGTAGAAGGTGCAGAATCAGCAAGTACTCATACTATTTCTGTAGTGACTGGCTTTTTAAACATTCTCTTCCCCTCTCTTCTTTCCTAGAATGATCCCAAGGTTTTGGAGCAGCCAATAGTGGTGCAAAGCATTGGCACAGATGGCCAGCTCTTCCAGTTCATGGTGTTCCAGCTAAATACAACAGACCTTGTCTCTAATGATGGCATAAAAAATTTAGTCTGGATTGACTCTGATCAGAATCTGTATGAAAAAGCCCAGTGTGTTCCAGAAGTCAAGAAGAAGGTTGTTACGGTAAGCAAAACGTGGAGAATGGTCCTGGAAATCCTCCCCTTTCACCTCCACCAGAGGTTTGGGAGCTGGCGTGGAGTGGCAGTGCGGGTTATAAACCAGCTGAAGGGACCTGACACGAGCACTGGCCTTGCTCTTACTCAAGCAGGTGTTACTGACAGGGAGTGTTTGTAGTGCTGATGTACCACCGAGCCACACGCCCAGCTTCGCACGAGCTCCTGCGTAAAGATACCTCTGTCTGTAATCTACCATCTCATGATACACTTGTTTAAAACCAGTGTGTGCTCCGGTGAAGGAAGTGCTTCCATGCACCCCTCATCTTCACAGTGGAGTAAATAGAGCACAGTGCTGTCAGCCCTGGTCACACTGGGAGGGCCTCTTGATTCAATGGGTAAAGGGGTTTAGATTTATACCAGTGGAAGTGCCCACAGACAAACCCATCTGGGGCGGGAGGGTGCAATTTGGAAGCTACCAGGGCTGAAGTCTTATTCAGGCATATTTAAAACCGTTGTTTGTCTACATTAATCACTTCACTGCAAACTGAGCATCCATGTCTTTTTCTCTGCAGAAGCCCGCCGGAATATATGGCTTTCAGCCAGACACATTCAAGAAGTTTCTGGCACTGTATCTGCATGGAACTGTGTGAAATTCAGCTCAAATGAAAATACTTCACCAACTGTACCTGCTGCTTCTCTTTGCCAGAACCAGCACATAATTAAAGAAAGGTGGATTCATTTACTTTAAAAAATAAATTATATTGTTACTGAAAGTAAAAAATAATAATAATAATAAATTAACTAAATCATGCACTAAGAAACCCTTTCATTTTAAGGGGCTCACCTCTGGATTCGAGTCAGAGTCATCAAATGCATCCTCCTGCACTCTTCCACCATAGCCTAGAAAGAACATAAGCCAGTCATTATTCCTCTGCGCAGGCTCTGCTCGCAGTGTGCCTCTGCACAGAGCCAGACTCGAGCCTATTTTCTGAGGTTGCTTTGAGTACCTCTGAATGCAGCGTGTGTTGAAGAGGCTGACAAAGCTTCAAGGGGGGGAGCCTGAGACACGAGCCTTTTTCATTCCACTTGGCTTTTGCTTTGTTTTCCTCCCAGCTGCTTTGGGATGTGTCGTGGTGCCCCGCACTCGGTTCCCAAAGCACCTCATTGGTGAGATTGCTTTGTTGGGATCTGTAGAACCCGTGGTTCTTTTATCGCCCGATCCTGGATAAAGAGCCCTATCCATTTTGGGAAAGTGGTGTAGAATGTAGCATGAAACTTTGGTAGCTGGTATTTGCTGCTAAAAATACAAAGGAAGAATTTTCTTCCTGCCACACAGAGTTAACTGAGCAGGAAGCATATTCTTTTTAAGATGGGGGGATTAGTGTGGGTTTTGTAAAATGAAAGCTAAATTAGCTCCAGCCAAATGTAGACTGTTTAGCAGTTCTGCACTGCTACCCTCCAGCACATGGGAAGGAAAAGGACAGCCTGTGCTATTTTAAGGTGTGGAAGAGCAGATTTCCAAGAAACCCATCTTGCTTCTGTGTCTTGTGTCAGAGACTGGTCTGTGCTTTGTGATCTACTCTGGCCATCTGGATGAACACCCCAGTTGCGTGTTCCAGTCTCAATCCATCAGCCTGCTCTACTCTGCAGGTTTTAGAAAACAGATTTTTTCACTAGGCAAATTTGAGATCAGCAGTTGCACTGGTAAATTGGGATGCGTTGGCTGTTAAGTTAAATTAACAAATCCCTCAATAGTTAGGAGAAAAGCCTTGAAAGATAAATAATCTAGTAAGCGTTGCATTGATCTAAGTCATGTTAATTCTGCCTGCTCAAGGGATGCCTAATTCAGCTCATTGATTTTAATCTGCTCAGATCTGTAATTTGTGCCCAGTTATTCAGGAATATATTTTAATACACCTGTGCCTTGTGGAGGCTGTTTGGTGGGTGTTTCTTCTTGGGGCTCTGCTATGTCACATGGACCCTGCTGAACAGCTCTAGGCAAAACAGCCCTTGGACTGTTGACATCCCATCACCCTTCCAGCTCTGGGTCATTCCTGGTCTGAGGGAGGAAACCCTGTAGGGCAGCCAGCCACGTGTTAGCGTTCCTGAGCAGAACATTTTCACCGAGGAGACCCGGTAGAAGAGTGGCTGGGGTGGAGAGGGGAATGTGGAAAAATGAAACACCTTGTGTGCTCCTAGAAGACGTGGGAATCTGTGAAGATGGTCTACATGGGAAAAGCCAAAGTCCCTTTAGATGTGTTTGCCTCTCAACAGAGACATCTCTATTAAGACAGGCAGTAGAAGAGAAGAAACTAAGTGAAGCTAGAGTTCTGCTGTCTCCAGAGACAAAGCACAAGCACAAGGAGAGGTGGAGGAAGGCAGAACAAAGGTGGTTTTGAAGAATAGTGGGAGCAGTAAGATGTGGGACAACCAGCAGGGAAATGAGGCTTCAGCAGGTTCTAAGAGGCATCAGGAAGCCACCTGAGATGAGGGGACCATACACACAAGACCACCTCCCTTGTTTGCTCAGGGCACAGCTGATCTAGCCAGTGGTGAGGAGGGGAAGCAACTCACATGTTGCTGGAAGGAGGAGCAGCTGATCCTTGCGCTGGGCAAGGTCCAGGAGGGGAACTCGAGGCAGGCAGAGCTGGGCTCCCAGCTTGGCTCCTGGTCAGGATGCTCAGGGTGGTCTGTCATGGTGCGAGTACGAGGTCCATGAATGAGGCAGCCCCTGCAGAGCAGGGAGCTGTGCACCAGTGCATGGTGTCCCACTGGTCTGCCCAAGCATGCTGCACACGGTCCAGTTCACCCTCTTGTTCCTCCAGCATGACCTGCTGGAATTAGCCCAGCTGAGGGAGGTGGGACCGAGAGTAGGACGATGGGTCACAGAGGCACATCTGAGTTGACATCAATAAGTTATAACAGCTCGTCAGCAGCTGAATGGCATTACCTCAGCACCAACCAAGAGCCAGGCATTAACTTTTCATGAACGGCAGCCGGGGAAGCAGAACATATAAGAACAGGGTGGCTGGAGTCTGAGGTGAAGACCTGGCAGTGCCTGGCTGCCCAGACGAGACCTCTGCAGCCATTGGTGCAGGATCTGGCCCCAGTGTGCCCTGGGATTGATGCACAGTGTGCTGTCTGGACTCCACTGCTCCACACAACCTTTCCCTGAACCACTCCCCATTCAAAATCTGACTCCCTGGGCTGCACTCCCCGTGCCAGCAAGTACACACTGTGCTCAGACCAGGGTTGAACAACCCTGGTTGTTCCAATCCTCCTGCATTTAATTTAATGAAAACTAATGGGGGAGACAATTATCCCTAAGGTTGGGCTCAGGAGACATTTAAAGGAGGGAATTTGGCAGTTTCTCATGGTGATGTTTAATAAAACGAGCCTGTAACCCAGTAAGAAACATTGGGAAGGGCTTTTCTACACCCCACAATAAAAATGGCTAATTCCAGGTAGCCAAGCAGGGCCTGGCAGAGCAGCACAGGCAGGGATGGCCCTGGGGAGCTGGGAGGGCAGGAGGCCCTCATCAGCAACAACTAATTACCCTTGGTGGTCACATTTCCAAATGATGGACACTTGCACGCTACTTTCCTTGAAGCACAGAGGGACATGATTGCCTGGACCAAACCCACCAAACATCTGTGGTGTCAACCCGGAGGCAAACCTGCACAAGTAGCAAAGGGCTCAACCCAGCCCACTCCTCAGCCCCGCTGTTAATTACATGCTAACGGGTTCTGCAGGCACAATGATTTTTCTGGGTGGTGTCCAAACCCAGCAGACATTCAATGCATTGGCTCCTCGCCCTCCTGCTCCACCAGCATCTGCAATCGTGTGGTCCTTGCTCCTGCAACTGCTGCAGTGCTGTGTCTGCAGGTGCCAGTGCTGGGTGGGAGCATCCCCCATCACCCACAGAGCTCCAGGATGGCTCACAGAGCTCCAAGCTCACACTCAAACATTCCCGCAAGGAGAGAGTGAAGCTGCACAATTGCAGCCAGCTGTATCCTGCCTGAACTAGTCGAAAGCAGAGAACAAGGCTCAGACAGCATCTCCCGGGAGCATTTCAGGCAAGCGGTACTTGCAACCACCCATTTAAAGACCTCAAAAGCCTCAAATCTCTTCCCAAGTGCTGCAGCAACCTCTGATGCTGCCCAGTGCTGAGCCGAGTCAGCTTCGCCTGGATCTCTCCATCTCCCAACAGCCAGTTCAGAGCCTGGAGCAGAGCTTGACCCTGCACTGGTGCACGCTCACACGCTGCCCTGCTGCCAGCCCTTGGTCAAGGCGGGGGTCAGCAAGCCTGCATGCGTGTGTACATAGATAGATAGATAGATAGATTTGAAGGTGACACTCACATCCCTTCCCTTCCTTTGCTCACCTTCCAGCCGTGCAGGACTTCAGCAACTACAGCTCTTCTCCTGGGGCATCCCCGATCTGTGGCGCCAGCCTCCGTCACCACGCCAGCATCCAACTCCTCCAGCCTCTAAAGGGGAAACCGGGGGACAGGGTGCAAAAAAATCCCCCCATTTTTAACTCCAGAAAGCCCTCCTCTGCCTGAAGCCAGGTAGGCTGGTGGGGCAGGGGGGGGAAGGGTCCAGCAAGCACATCCTCAGTCACCCAGTGCAGGCAAGGACCATTTTCCTGGGCTAAAAGTAAGTTTTTTTAAATGCTTAAGTAAAAAAAGCAAGTAACCATCATTAAACTAAACCTTTCCCAGCCCCCTGGTCCTGCACTGCAGCCAAATCCCAGTCCACCTTCCCAGACACCCCCCCAGTGCAGCCACAGTTCAGCTCTGCGTCACCTCTGCTCCCACATCCCAAACCTGGGGTTTGGTCCTCGATAAATAAAGGTCGAGAAAAAATACTCCACCTTGGGTCTGGCAGCAAACACCAGGAACAAACCGCAGAGCACTGAAATCAAATGTTTATGTTGATATTTATTACAGCATGGGGGGTGGGGGGGAGAAGGGGGTAGAACCGTTTCATTCAAAAAAACCCATCCCATACCAATGAAGACAATAATTTAGCTATTCATTTTAAAATACATTAAAACCGGTCCTTTCATTTCCTCACATCAGAACATAAAAAACCAAACCAAACAACTGAAAAAAAACCCAAACCAACAACAACAAAAAAAACCAAACCCAGAAGAAAAAGACCCAACCAAAACCTGAACAAAACGTAAAGCAGAAAAGGAAAATAAAGTTGACCCCTTGGGCAGCCCCCGGGTGTTATCTGTGATGCAACAAATCTGCATTCAGTTATTTCTCAGCATTACTTGGAAAATATTAACCTGACTGTAACTATGAGACTGACACTCTCAGAACCCCCCCATCCCACCCACCCCTCCCTCCCCAGCAACTTTCTACAGGTAAAGCACAATTAAAATCCCTAGGAAAAAGAAGGCAAACGTTAAGAAAAAAATAAAATTCGTATTACACACTAAAAACCAAAAAGTATTGTCATCTCATGTCTGGCAGTCAGAATAATAAAAACAAGCCAAATGTTCCCCAAAAACATTTCAATGAAGGGGTGCGGAAAAAAGACATCCCTTTAATAAAACATTATCAACAAATATCGTACACAAACTACAATGTATAATAATATTTTTTTTTTTCCCCTCTCGGTAATTTTCGAACCAGACTACAAGGTAAGAAAAAACACTGAAACAAGATACAATGCTTTCAATAATCCGCACAAAGGTCAAATCCAAGGGAGAGAATATTTTACAGAATATGATATACATGGAGCAGAAATGGGAGCTGGAGAAAAACAAAGACCAAACTACAGGGTAGTGTCATGTACAGAGATCCCAACCCGCCGCCTTGGCTCGTCCCTTCCTCTCCCGCCAGAAGGAAGGGCCTTCGATACTTGCCATTGATTTTTATTTTCTTATTACAGAGCGAGCCTACAGAATAGCAAGGTTACATTTTAACAACAAGAATTCCTTAAAAAATACCTCCATCCAGTTCCAAATCATAGGTAAGTGAAACCCTGACAAGAGCACATCTCTAAAGAAAACAACCCCCCCAAAATACCCCCAAAAGCAAATAAACCCCCCTAAAAAAACCCAACAAAGTTAGCTGGAGATCACAGTTTGAAAGTCCCAGGTCAGATTAAACTTTTCTCTTGGTGGATTAAAAAAAAAAAAGAAAAAAAAGAAAAAAAA
>JANHGN010007729.1:16369-30921 GCA_024605025.1 Megaceryle maxima | reverse complement strand
AATAATAGTGTAATATATTATATGGGATAATTATATGGAATACTATATAATAATAATATATGCACATAAGATACTTATGCAACATATACACACATATAGATATCTAAAATCATTCCACAACATGTTTTTTTCCATGGATACATTTTGCCTATTTCAAAGAAATACAATAGTAGTAGTTTCTACTAGCACCAAATAAATCTGTATAATACTGAATATAGTGATTTTCATTCATTCCTGTCATTGCTTCATATCAAAGACAGATACCTATATCAAGGAATGCCAGCAATAAGGATCTATTGTACCTTAAATATTTTCTCTTTCTGTCATATACATAACCTCCAACAGAACCTTAATTATGTAATCAGCTTGTACTTTTCAACTGAACCTTTTCTCATTTAATGCAGATAGCAGATGGCATTCATTTATTAGTACTTACTCAACATTTTTCTACATCATTCAAGTTGTAGTTCTAGGCATAAGGAATTTCTTACTGCATATTTTACTCTGAAGGCAGTATTATAAAATTTATTCAAGTTTTTCTGAAAGGTGGTAATGATGGCCCTTCAAAAACATTAATATGTTTGCTTACACACCATGTGAAAAGTGAAGCAAAGAGAAAAGGATAAAATATCTCCTTCTTCTTTATTTTTCACCAGGTTTGAGAGGTTTTAAGCATCATGTAGGGCATTGCATATTTAAAGTGCATGTCCTATAATCTCAGTCAAAATTCTGAGCCACCTACACTTCCATAAGACAAATCCCAATTAAGAAGTACAGCTCCCTGTAAAGAGGGATTACATAATTACTGATAAAACATTAAGATAGTGATAAAAATTTCTTACCTTTATCAACCAGAAAATTTGATATATAGAGAGTGAAAGGATACACTTCTCCATAGTACTATTCATTTGCTTGCACTGTGAGATATCTTTCTGTTTCTGCAGGTAATGTACCATTAAAAAATTAAGGTGTGATCACGTGTCACACATCATGTAAGCAGAAATATGGACTTTGTATATATGTATCTAAGGTCTTGTCTGTTTTTCACCTATGCCATTAGATCTTATAAAATATTTCAACAGTAATAGCCATAAAAGCGTTTAAACTGCATCATGTAGTTAGAAACATTGTTTATTTCATCTGTAGGAAGGCAGCTCGCGGTAAATTAGACAGCGTGTTAGTTATGGTATTTCCTGAAATTTTACAGCTCAACTTTACAAATTAAGATTGTTCCCTTAACAGAAATGGGCCTATGATGTATTATTTTCTCAGTTATAAAACAAACTCAGTTTGAGTGTGAAATTAGTGCATATGGAGGCTTATAACTTTCTTTGCTTCTCCAGAAAAGCAGAATATTTGGGGGTAATCATCCCTCCTTTATGCAGTACCCTTGTTCTTCTCCTATTTCTGTTTTGTAGGCAGTTACCGTCTTTCCTATTGCACAACAGCTTCATATCTGCTTTATATCTCCTGAAGTTTCTTCTTACCTGGCTTTTTTCCCTCCCTCAAGTTTCTGCTTTGTTACTTATTGGAATAGCTTTTTGTTCAAATTTAGTGTTACACTCTTGAGAAAAATTTTTCCCATTTAATTCACAATTTTGATCCCAGTTTTCCTACTAAATAACTTGTAGATCTTACCTTTTGAACCTATGTTTGTGTACAACTTCTTCCCTGCCCACACACATATACCTCAAGTCTCCAGAACAGTGATTAATTTGTTGATGCAAACATCATGTGGGGCTAGGCCTATGCTAGACCCCTACAACATATAAGATCACAAAGAATTTATACTCAAAGTAGTATAGTTCATCTGCCTCTCCTGAATGATTCTTTCATGTATCACTTGTTAACAATTTTTCCTGACTCTCCCATAAAATCTATTTATTTCTCTCATCCTTTTATTGTTCTGTCTGTATTTAATTAGAAGGGCTTCTTTCTCTTTGTTGGCTAGAATTTTTGCATTTGATTCACCCTAAGGTTTTCTATTTTGCTGGAATATAATAAAATTCATAGGTACTGTTGCAAGACAGTAACAAAAACTGACCTGTAATATGGTGTCTCCCTGTCATATCTGGGAGCCCTTGTCATGATAATAAAGTCAGACAACTTTTTGAGTTCACTCTGTTAAGCCTTATGATGAATACCTTTTTACATTGGCAATTCTTTCAGCTTGGGTGTAGGCTTTGTGTCATTAATCTTCTACAAAGTGAGACAGGCTTGAAACCCAGATTTAAACTCCCTGTAACAATATTTTTCTGTAAAGAATGGTACTGCCATCACCTCCACTGTTCACTTCTCTGGGAGATATCTAGCTTAATCTATAGCACAGTGAGATGTCTAAGGGGTCCTGTAAAGTAAATTGAAATGTTTTCTGGTATCTAAGTTAGGAATCAGTTGCATACATATCTCTTAAGTTACAGGGGAATATGTGAACTGAAAAAATTTTACAGTGTGAAATTTGAGAAAAGCTTTTAAGAGTAGTCTTGTTATAATTAACAATATGCATACATATGATTAGTGTATGTTGAAACCTTAAACTGACTTTAGTTGATATTTACAAAATGTATTTTCTTATAGACTAAAAGGTAGCACCATAAAATCCTTAACTTTTGGTTTGTAAAAAGTTATTCCATTTGCCAGATGACAAAGATAATTTGTATGCTTGAATTTTCCTGGCATTCAAAGTTGTTCCAATTTGTGAAGGGTTGTGTAAAATCCAATTTCCTTTTGCTGCTTATAGCGTATAAATCCATCTAGACATTTAAGTAGAGTATTCAAGAGTTTGGTAAGGGATTCAGTTGCTTAAACAAAGGTTACCTAATGCCATTATTCAGGTCATCCTGCTTCATATTTGACAGCACCATGTGGTGTCTCAGCAAACACAAGACATCTTGCATGGCACCATGATGAGGCAGCTGAAAGACATACTTGGGAAGAAATTAATCTCATCTAAATGTAGACACCTACAACATAGACATTTACATTCCAACTAGTCATTACAGGGTAATTTTCTATTCAATGGAGAGCAAAAAGTATTTCAAGAGCCCAATTTTTCTGATTGAAAGGATATGTCTATACATAGGATATATAGGATGAGATGAACCATGCCCTAATGGTATCTTTTAAATATAAAGGTATCTGACATGATTAGCTGAGATTTGGACATCTATATTGTAGACATCAGCATTTAGTCAGATGAACCGGACTCATGTCAGCAGAAATGTCTGTCAAAATGAGTCTTCCAGACAGTGATGGTTCTCTAAAACTGAAATATGTAACTATCTTGGCACACTGGCTTCCAGGTTGTCTGGTGTTTCAAAACCCACAGTTCAAAGTCAGCCTAACTGTTTACTACCTTGCAATTCCAGATTTGTGGGCAAGCTGACTGCCAAGGCAATTAAACTTTAGCAACCTAAGAATGCAGCTATCCTGAAGTCAGGTGGACTAAAGGATCATGCAAACTCAATCTGTGCCTCAGGATGGAAATATCCTGGAAGAATTGCTCTTATGCTCTGTGTGCTGAAATTAATTGCTGACAGAAATCAATACTGTCCTTGTTAACCTCATAGGTGTTTATTGAATTGAAAAGTATGTGACTCAACATACAATAAACCATTGATTGTGTGGCACATGGAAAGGCATAGCAGGAGTTAAATGGAAATAAATGAAATACACTGATAACTTTCATTGGGAAAACAGAATTCACTCACCTCTTATTGTTGAGCTCTGAGCTTCAAACTGATGAGTTTACATGTATTTATTAAATACATTTATTTATTAAACAGGTGATTCTGGACTTTTTTACTTATTATTTGCCATTGTTCTACTGGATATGTCTAAAGTGAAAAAAAAAGTTTGAAAACAGTATTCAGGAAATTAAATATTATATCAAAGGTACAAACAGGTTAGATAATATTTCTGTGTTTCTCATGAAATATAGAAAAAAAAGTCTAAGCAGAAATGTATTGTCCAGAATATGTTTCATAGCCTATGACAGGAGGCTGATTAATAAATTTCTTGTTGTTTGTGAATACATGACAAAGCTGTTCACCCAAAGGAAACAGCAGAAACAGCAAACTGAAAGGTTATTTCAAAGTTGACCTTCTAGGTGGTGTTTCAATGATATCTCTTATAGTACTATGCCCCAGTACAGTAGTATATTTATTATAATATAATAATAAAAACAAATCCTGGTTTTGTGTCTAGTCAAGTTGACTATAAAGAAATGGCTGCCTTTTTTTAATGGTCAATTAAACACTTATGATTACATAGCCAAAGAATCACAGCTTTCCTTACAGAAGATACTTGAGGTTAGCATGACATATAAATCAGTAAACATATTTTAGAACAAGTAAATGACTATACATTAGTGACAAGCAGACTGAAAATATCATGAAAGCAATTAAAAATATTTATAGACTATGTTTCATGAAACCAAAATAATACTCATTTTTTCAGGAGATGACTATTTACTGTAAATAATACGGTTAATGGCATACATTCATCATATCTTGCATTAATTAGATTTTTTTCTTTTTGTTAGGATCTATGAAACAGTTTTAAGTACCAATGTCAACAACAGTTAACATGATTAAAACTGCATTCCTAATAAGAATTTTATCCCAGCTTGTATTAATGTTTATTTTAAAATGCTTCTGTGCTGTGGAGCCATCTGTTTCTCACTAGTTATAGTACCTGAGTTCTACAATCATAGGACTCAAGGGAGATTTTCACCTATTTTTTCTTCCTGTTATAGCAGGCATTCACTACTTCATTCCAAAGAAATATGTCAGCTGAAGTTAAGAAGTTATAGTCAACAGGAAAATGTTTACAAACTTTTAAAACTTAAACTTCTTGACAAGTCCTGTAATTGTATTGGTATACTTGCTGACTGTGAATTTGAAATTGTTTATTTCCTTGCATTATTCTAGGAAGAGGAGACACTAGCAGTCAAAATCAGTCATGTTTCTGTATTTATGTTAAAAAATGCACTAGCTTTACAAATAAGCTTTCTTTAAACATATGACTTTCAAATCACCTTTTGAAGAATATTAAAATCAATTAAACAATAAGTAAATTCTCATTTAAAGAAAGAAATCAATCAGCTGTCATTTTTGATTGATTATGTTGGAATAGGGTGGTGTTTAATCTATGAATTTATTGCACATTATTCTCCTACTATGAAAACAATGTGAATTAAGTATGACATGTCTCATAGTAAATGGACAGAAAATTTAGTTTCCCTTTTGAAGTCTTGGTTGTAACATGTGATCATCTGCTCTTGATTTTCAGGTCATTCCTGTTAAGTACAACACTATATTACTCTGTAATGAAGGTCAGATTTTTAAGTAAGAAAGGCTACAAAATTTCACATGCTAAAAACCCCCAGTATAATATATGGTGTATAGAGGTAAGGTCGTGTTTCACAGGATTTGCCAATGGAAATTTTGCATGAAAGGTAAATCAAGCTTGGATGATATTACAACACACTGTAAAATATACATACATGTTTAAATCAGATTAAGACAGAATAAGGATACCCATAAAAAAGAATACATACCACACTCAAAATTTTACCTGGATTGGACAAAATATACAGTCCTCTCTATTTAGTAGTTTTTATAATATCATGAACATGTGTGAGGATTTTTGTAAAACCAAATGACTTACTGTCTTGGGCACAAGGAAGGAAGGAAGGAAGGAACCAGAAGAGAGGTATTAAATACATCTGATGTTTCTACTACAAATACAGTCAAAAGCACAGTAGAATCACTACACCTTAGCTTTAAAAATAAGGTTACGCTATAAGATATATTATCACATACACATTGTGTAAGTCATGGTGATATCTATGTGATAAATTAAAGATCTCAGTGACAAACTACGTTTATCATGCATGTTAGATCATCTCACCTGCAGCATCTCTACTAATTTATTGCCACTGGGACTACTTTTACATGCAAATAATTGAAGTCAGACAATGGCCATATTTAGCCTGACTTGCATAGGAATATCAGAGAACATTTGTCACTTGCTGGGCAACTGGTTCTGCATGGCCGGTAGAGAGGAAAAATAAGTTTGGCTGTTCACATCTGGCCTATATATAGGTATGGGACATTACAGAGCACCTTCTTCTAGTCTATCAGGGTTTCCCTGGTTGGAAAACTGCCGAGTTTAAAACAGACTGGAGCCCATGTTTGCAGTCATGAAGACTGCACTGAAGAGGGTCTACATGAAGGCTAAATATATTGTTAACCAGATTTCTCAGTCATGCAAAAGCATAAATACACTAACTATTATCAAAAGACTACATATTATATAATGAAGAGTATGGCCAAGGCACAAACTAAAAATAATCTTTCTGGTGAAGGGGACTATGAGAGTTTAATTTAAAAATTAAAGCAGAAATGAGAGTGCCATATAAGGGAGAAAAGCTTTCAGCAACATCATGTGAAAATGAATTTGATCTTGCTTTGAGACCCCTAGAGGTCTCTACCAACATAAACTAACCTGATGCTATGGAAGTAACAAGTGAGAATACTTTCTATAGATTCCAGCAAGAATCCCTTTTCTTGGTAATCTCTTCTCATTTCACTTTCTCAGGTTTTGGGAAACAAACATTTCAGCTGTGATTTACTACTACTTTCCTTTCTGTGATAAAATAATAATAATAAAATAATAATATGCTGCATAATATAGGAGGGAAATATTTTTAATCTATAGGGGTTTTTTTGAGAGAAATGAAAACTGTCATGCTTCTACTAAACTCAGATCTCCCTTCCCCTGGCAGGCCTCCAAGTCCTTTCGTATTTTATTCAGTCTTTGGGGTAAAAAGGCATCTGCCAGTTGCTGATTAAAGTCTCCCTTGGCTGTTGTCCTGGCTGGCAGACTATATTCCTTTTTTTTTTTTCCCCTACTGGTTATTTAATATACTTTACTCTGCAATTAACCCACAGGGGTTTCCTGAAGGCAGACATTCCTCTAACCCCCTTTTGCCTGTATGCTGTCATGCAAATGGTGCAAGATTACAAACTGAGATATCCAGAATACTTTTCTGGGAACATCAGCTTCTATAGCTTCTACTGAAGCTTTAATTCTAAAGCTGTCTTTTCAGATACATTCAGTGCTGCTAGAACTAAGGAGAAGCATTATAACAGAAACATATAAATATATTTCTTGTTATAATATTCAGCATTGTTTAACATTCAGACACAGGAATGGAAAGAAAATTATAGTAATTAGTTACTAGCAAAAATATGTGCCATTGCAAACTGGTTGAGAATGTTTACAGAATGCTCTCATGTCTGCTAGGAAGTTCATGAGAGCAGTAAATTGCTAACCTGTATAAATCTCAGCAGTTACAGCTACTACTCTGCACAGGCAGAGACACAATTCCTAATTTCCTCCTTTGTCATATCCCAAAACTCCCAATTCAAAACTGCGAAGTTTGAATTATTCTTACTTAGGAAACTCAGGCATTTTGCAGAAATCTTGATTTTCATATTAGCTAGAAGAAATAAGTGGTTAGCCAGAGCAGAAGAGTTTACTTTACATAGTTTCACCAAATGAGTGACAGGTTCAGATCAGAACCTTGTCACAGCCAGGTATGGTTCCAGTAACAATTAAGCTACAAGAAAGATATCTCTTGTTAGTAGTGCCTCCTGCAGACCCAGGTGCTGTGTGCTTTCTAAGTATGCAGCTTGCTTTGGTTTTGAGTTCTTCCTGTGTCCTATCTCTTGGAATGTGTATCAAGGGCATGAAAGAGTATGATGCACAATTAAGAGAAATTATTTAATTAATTTAGCCACATTTTGTGATATTGTGGTGTAGGGCTATCTGACCAAGTACGAGAATAATTGATAAAGATGACTACATGCACTGAAAGTTTTACAAACTGTAATAAAAAGCTATGCTATAAATCCAAAATGACCTGAAAATCTCAAGGGAAAAGTGAATATGATCTCTTCCCAGTTATTCTAGCAAAGACAATATAATTTTTGAACTTAGTGACAGCTCTATTGCTTTTTGTGCCATGATTTGGCAGTGTGTTATGGGTACCTTCATCAAGAAATGCTCTTTCATCCAAGACTGCAAAGTCAAGACTTTTCTTGTCATCCTTTTATGACATTGTAACTTGAAAAAGATCCAACACTAAATACAACAGATAAAATGAACCAGAAATCAGCACTTAAATCAGCTTTTAATTCTGAGTAACTGAGTAACAAATTAGTCATTATGGCAAGGGAAACACTTTTGTATATATTTATTTTTCATTAAAATTATTACAACCAGAGAGTATTTTACATACTTTTTAAAGAGAGATTTCATATAAAAAATGAAAGTGATTTATTTTAAAAATATCTCTTAGGTTACAAAAGCAGATTAAGTGTATAGAATTACAAAGATAAGACAGTGAAGCTCTTTGTAGTGTTATGTTTGGGATTCATTACACCTGAAATATGTATATATCTGAAATGTAACATCAAGGTCTCAGTTAACTACATTGTGTGCTTTTATAGGTAGGGGAAAGAAATAGTGTTTTCAGACAGCAATTCACCTGATGTTTCCTAGATGCCTCTCTTATAAGATGACTATTCATTTCCATTGAGTATACAGCATAAGATAACTAGACTAGATTTAAACATCTGTGTCATTATTTAGCACACAGAATCACAAAATTGTCACCTTTGGAAAAGACTTCTAAGATCAGCACATCCAACCCTCAACCCACCACCATCCTGCTACAGCATGTCCTGAAGTGTATCATCTACATGTTTTTTGAATACCTCCAGGGATGATGACTCTACCACCTTCCTGGGCAACCTGTTCCAGCACCTGAATACTCTTTCAGTAAATAAATTCTTCCTAATATCTAGTCTAAACATCCCCTGGTGCAATTTCAGGCCATTTCCTCTAGTCCTGTCATCATTTACTTGAATGAAGTGGCTGACACCCACCTCACTCAACATATCAGGTAGTTGTAGAGAGCGATAAGGTCTCCCCTCAGCCTCCTCTTCTCCAAACTAAACAATCACAAGCCTCCTTATAGGACATGTTCTCCAGACCCTTCACCAGCTTGGTTGCCCTTTTCTGAACTCACTCCAGCAGAGTTTATGAGAGATGAATTCACCTATGTCACTTAAGTACACAAGTAACACAAACATGAGACAGGAGACAGCTTCTACCCCAAGGAAACTGCAACCCCAAAATTAGATAAAAGATGCCTGAAATATAAAACTCAATCAACCAACCAAATGAACCACCAGCCACCCACCCCCCCAAAAAAAAAGAAACAATAACCCAAGACTTGTACAAAACAATCCACCAACCAGACAACCAAACAACAACCAAACAAACAAAAAAACATCAAAGAGCAATGTCATCCTTGGTGGTTTCCTCTGCATAGTAAGCGTAGTACAGATTCACTGATGCCTTGTGTAGTTCTAATTGAAGAGATTTCCAAGAAGGTAGTGGTATAGGTTTACAGGTATTTATAACAAAAGTATCAAAACAAGCATTTAAAAATATTATCTGAACATTTAACAAACAAAATCAGACATGTGGCTGCATAAAAACGGTCTTGTCTCAGAACTAATATGCCGAAAGATCATAGATAGGCCAAATATAAGTATTTGGAAGGAGGCTTGGATCAAAGACAACATTCAATTTCTGGACCTCAGACATTTTGACATCTAAAATAGGGCAGAATGGAGATCTGGAAGGAAGAATAAGTCTTCCATACACATTGGACCTGAGCTGTTGATGAGGCTGCCATGAAGAAAAGCCAGAATTCTAAAACCAAAACTTATAGAATGATCCAAGATCAACATTTCATACTGCATCCAGCTCTGGAGCCCTCTGCACAAGAAGGACATGGTTTTGTTGGAGTGTATCCAGATAAGGGTTACAAGGACAGGCTGAGGGAATTGAGGTTGTTCAGCCTGGAGAAGAGGAGGCTCCAGGGAAACCTTATTGCAGCCTGCCAGTATTCGAAGGGTGCCTACAGGAAAGCTCGGGAGGGACTTTTTGCAAGTGCCTGTACTGATAGGATGAGGGGTAATAGTTTGAAACTGGAAGATGGTATATTTAGATTGGAATTAAGAAGGAAATTCTTCAGTCTGAGTGTGTTGCGACACCAAAACAGTTTTCCTAGGGAAGTTGTGGATGCTTCATCACTAGAGGTGTTCAAGACCAGGTTGGATGGGGTCTTAAGCAACCTGGTCTAGTAGGAGGTTTCCCTGCACATGGCAGAGGGTTTGGAACTATATAATCTGTAAGGAGTCTTCCAACCTGAACTATTCTATGATTCTATGATTTAAATGAAAACCTTGTTAAATATCACCATTTCATAGTGAATTTTAATCAGTAGTTATTCAAAGAAACGATCATAACAAAATGCACTTATTGATATTTTCATACTTGGTTAGAGTTAGAAATGTTAAGTATACAATTAAGCTACATCAGGTAGTAGATTATTTATGAAATCTTCCTTAAAACTTTTTGGCTTTATTAAACTTAGGAAATAAAAAGCTAGATAATAATGTATGTAAGCTAGATGCATGTTTAAGTATCAGCCAGCTTGTATCAAAAAAATAATTAAACTTCTGAAGTATGACTGTATTGACCTTATTCAGTCATAGTAAATATTACTCTTCCAAAATGTGAATTGCTTCCATAGGACTCCTGGAAGGGTAATGTGAAGAACAATTATAAAATTGGTCTCTATGTGAAGATGATGCTTTAATCAAATGTGAAGTAAAAATACAAGTGTCATTATACACATTTTCAAGAGAGGAAAGAAGTTGTGGTCTATCCAGCCACTATGAAAGTGTACCCACAAAATCTAAGACTAGCAAGATGAGTTAATGCACATTTATCCTAAGTGTTTTGTGTGTTTTGTTTAGAAAGTATACTATGCAGAACAATTAACTTAAAAGGATCAAATACATATGGGAAGGAAGATTATCAGAGGAGACTGCAACTAAGGAAATGTTTTGCAGATGTACTGCATTTAAATTAATAAAATCTCATTAGGTTTTATGTTTGCCAATAACGTCTGGAAAAGTTACCATACATTGTAGGAACAATTACCCAAATCTTCACTGTCTCATTAGGTTTGTCATACTGTTTTCATTATAATACATTAGAACTTGCAAGTGAGCCTTCAGTAATGACATATTGTTCCAATTCTCCTTTCAGCAGGCTCTCAGATATTTTAGTATTTGTGTTATAAGCCAGCAGGTGTCTTCACTTTCATTTTTTTCTGAATTGGTTTTATACACAGACCTTCAGATACAGAATGGAATGTAAAAGGGCTTTCAAGAACCACATAAAAATGAGTCTGATTAGAGTAGAGCAATACACACTATTTTTATGTTTTTATGATAATTCAAGGTACTAAAAATGTGCATCTTTAGAGTATACATCTATTCCGGCAAGTCCTGATACTGAAAGCTGTATTAATGTAGGTAAACTGTGTGGTATATAAAGTTTGCAAATTTGCATAACAAATGGAAGGTACAAAGCTGATTTGAATATCTAAGGCATTATAAACTTCAGTGAGAACAACCAACAGTATTTGAGCTTGTAAGGCAAGATTTAAAAGGAATATGATTTTTTAACACTTTGAAGCTTGCTACTTCAGGTCTTAAGAAGCTCAAGGTTAAAATAAATACTGGATTTAAGTGATGAGGGGAAAATATTTGGAAACAATTTAGAAAAAGAAATCAACTATATTTATATATATTTGGTATGAATGCCGTATGACTTTCAAAAAATGACAGGTTTTTTTGTGGGCTGTCCATGAAAAAATAAAGCTCCAGTAAGTCCTCTTAGATCTGCAAGGATACTATTGTTTATTTTAGCTACAAAATGAAGTAAAAAGTTAAATATCACATTAAGATAGGTTCTTGGACATCCTGAAAATCCTAGAAGAATAATGTACTTACACCACTGCAATAGATAGATTTTCAATTGCTTCAGAATTGTAATATGAAGCTAGTTTATGCAGGCTGAATGCAGCATCAATAATTGTGGGCTTTGCATGCAAAATACTTTAAAATAAAAAATTCATTTTCTGATTTGTTTTCATTTCTTTAACATTGCACTTTTTAATAGTTTTAATTTAGCTTTCTTTAAATGTTTCATATTTTTCCTAGAAAGGGAGAAAAGTGAAAGTAGAGAAGAGGGAAAAATTAAGGGAAAAATAAGAAATCTAAGAGACTATAGCTGGTGCTGAGAGACATTTACCATATTCTCCAATCCTGTCTCTGTCACAGAAGAATGTGAGGGAAATAAACAATTGACACATGCATAATATATTTCTTGCGTGAACCAGCGTAACAATTAATTTTAACTAGATACAAGGTTAGTTGTTTAAAATCAAACAGCTTATTAGAAGTACATAGTTAAAATTAAACTCATCTTAATTTGATAATTACTGTTTTGAGAGATTTCTGAACATTTCTAGACAATGTATTAAAACATGACCATCTCTGTGTATAAACAAAGCAGTTGTTGTCAGGGCACAAAATTAAGAGGGGCTACAAAATGGCCTCTGATCCACTGCCTATTTTACTTTTACCACAGCCTTGCTATAAAAGCTGTTACCACAAAACAGATTGACAGCTATAGTTGTGATAAAAATTGTTAATATTTATTGCTTGAAACAGCAAATTTTCATCAGCTTTCCATTAGCATGAAACAGCATGAGATTCCTCTCAATGAGGATCAGGCACAGTGTAAACATCTCTAATGAACCACCTATTACAAACAACAATAAGTATGCAGGAAGATTAAATGAACCAATCTCTACAAGTACCTGTTTCTCCTCTAGAGAGAATCTATGGTGACTATCTGTGGATTCTACCAAGTTATAAAGCAATATATTATGGCCATGCCCTCATGAACCTGTTGGGGGATGGGTAGGAGAAGCAGAAAAAAACTTCAACAACCCATCGGCAAATGAGAAAACCACTAAAAAGTTCTTAAGAAATTATAGGGAGTCTGGCATATAAAAATCAGAGATGTTTTTGTGAAGACCAAAATATAAAAGTATCCTGAAATCTCAGAATATCAAAAATCTATTCTCTTCACTGCAACAGAGTACTCTTTATTTTTTATATATTAAATATACACCTTGTTTGGGTTTTTTATTAAACAGATTCAAAAGCCTAAGGAAAGGCTTACAAATGCATAGAATTATAATACTACCACGGCAAAAACAACTTAAAATCATTCTGATGTCAAACGGGGGATACTTTCATGGGACCTTTTCTTGATATGGGTAAAGGATAGCTTTCCCCTGACAATTCAGTTTGAGCTCTTCAGTGCTACTCTTGAGCCATAGTGTAATGGACTTCATAACAACTTTACACCTGGACAGCTTGCTCTCTCACCCTATATTACACCATTTTATCTTCTACCTGATGGTCACCCCTGCTGTTACTTATTACTGTACTGATACACTTGGGTCAGCTCTTTTTAACGTACAGGTTTTCTTAATTAATGTATTTCTTGTGGCTCTATTTTTTTCTCACTTTTAATTTGTCTATGAACTTTAATTAAGCTCCTTCATCATGGCTCACAGGTTTGGCAAGCTTCATATGTGTATATATATATATGCTCACCCAGCAAGATGACCCAAGTTTTCTAACTCTTTAAAAATTCTGTTACTTCAGTTCATGCCTTACATAAGACAGTTGGCAATAATAAAATGCGATAAATAGATTGGCTTAGGTTCATTGTTTTGAGCATAGAAAGTTAATTATTTCTCTATTTTTACCAGAGAAAATATACTGTGTATAAGCATAAATTAGATTAAACTAGCATTTGCATGTTCAAATATTTGTTTAATACTTACTCTGAGCCAAAAGACTTCTAATTCTTGCCTGAAACTGTCAGGCAACTGTAGCACCAACTCACATGTATAAATTTCACCCTTCTTTGACTTTTTTTTCCTTATGATTATCTATGGTTAGGTTTACTATTTTAAATAAAAATCCTCTGAAATGTGTTTGAAACAACATATTGTGATTTTAAAAAAAATTTTAAAAATCCAGTTGTTTTTATAAATAACTACTTTGATTTTCCAGGTTCCTAAGAATTTCTGGTTTACCTGTCACACCTCATTCCTTTCCTATTAACAAATCTAGCTATGAACTGTGAGTATGCATTTTACTTTCTTTTCTTGTTTGCTTTAGATTATATTGTATAAAACTTGTCGAAGATGCTTGGGAAATATTCTCATTAATGCTAGTAATTTGTGTCAGTTAGTACTATGTATTAAATTGGTCTATCTATTGACTTGAGAGAGCTCCATGCTAGATTCTCATCTAGTTAATGATATAGGTTTTTTATTCCTTTTTCCCTGTATAATCTTTTTGTAATCTCCTACTTCTCTAAAAGGATACAAAACCAGATAATGCAACTCAAATCTTAGAAATATAGAAACATAGAAATGTCTGGGTTGGAACAGACCTCTAGAGGTCATCTAGTCCAACTCCCCTGCTGAGAGCAGGGCCATCCTCAACTAGAGCAGGTTGCTCAGAGCT